>JBBPBX010032535.1:0-12219 GCA_038048925.1 Garcialebias charrua
AATCAGCGACCTCAGTTTGTCCCAAGGCACACGCTCTGCGTGCAGCTGCTCAAATTGCAACAAGAATTTGGAGCGAAAACGCGAGCATTTAACGCGAGAACGAAAGCAGAGCTGTGCCAGCGAACGCGTGCGCACAGAATGCGCGCGTAGAGTGGCGTACAGGCAGTACAGTACGCTGAGCTTTGCTGGAACCTTGAAGCTAGATTCATACTTGACGCGTCGCGAGGGTGCGTGCTCCAAAAGTGACGCAATTTCACAGTCCCCGCCCCTGCGCGTTGGCCCCGCGCAGGGGATTAGCGCGTGCCGTGCACCTCTGAATTTTTGAAACTCCGCAAGCCCTGCGCGCGCGCGGTGGGCGCTACGATTTGATTGACAGGTCCTCACCGACAGCCTTCACCCTCTTCACGCCGGAGCCTGCAGCTGTTTGTGCCGCTGTGGTCGTGGAGACGGAGTCGCGACGCATGGAGGAATGTTTTGTGACACAAAATATATTAAATTATCCTTCGTTCCTGATCTGGAGTCTGACTTTTCTTTTGTTTTTTCGCCAAAAGTCACGTGATCGCTTTCTCCTCCGCTGACTCCATGCATTAAAGCCGCAAATAAAGACAACAATTCAGCACGCGAGCAGAAAGCTATTTGTTTTTGTTGTGTGACGTCAAACAGTTCTTCTTCTACGGTAGATTTCTTCTTCTACACCTTTCTTGCAACATATGCACAGGTTTTAGAGGGTACTGCCTCCTGCTGGTCCGTAAAAGAACAGCACTTTGCCATGCGCTGCCGTGCGTCAACCATAAACACAGAGGCGACACTGTGAACTCATTTTGCCGCACGGCTGCTGTGCACGCGCGGCGCGCGCGCTCCAGCCTGCGGACCAAAGCGAAAGTCTAACTCAGCCTTAAGAGGGACCCCGAGCGTGGAGCCCCCGGGGCCACCTTAACAGGACGAACCATTCACCCACCCCCCAAAGGAGAGAACCGGAAGAGCCCCACCAGCGACCACACACAATGACCCCCCGGGGTCAATAGCGACAGACTAGGGCTGGACGATATGGCCAAATTTTTTATCACGATATAGTTCTTAATTTCAGTCGATAACGATATAATTCGATATAGATATAAACAATATCAAAGCCTCAAAAAACTACTATACAAATAAATTAATGTTCACCTTTTATTTGTATTTAACCTCAAAATAAATGGAAATCACCATCAAATAAACATAAAATTCTCAACCCAATAATTCTCAGTCGGGTTATCTGGACAGTTTCTTTTTTATAGAAACGTTTCACCCTCCATCCTCCATCCAGTTTCTATAAAAAATAAACTGTCCAGATGACATGACTGAGAATTATTGGCTTTGGTACCTGGATTATTGAGCATGAACTTTCTTGCCATAAAATTCTCAACTGTGTCAATATTAATAGTTTTAACTTTAAACATCTTTAAAATTTACAGCATTGCAATTCATAGTTAATTAAATAAAACTTTTGGGTGTTGTTATTGATGAGAAGCTGACATAGAAATCTTATGTAAATTACTTAAAGACCGTGTAAAGTGAAATTAAATGTGTGTTTTTAGTTTGTCACATGGCATAAATATGTGTTATTAATCACCCATATAAATCTGACTGATTAAAAACATTGTTTACCTTATAAAATTAAGTCTCAAAAATCATGAAAAAACATGATTTTGCCTTGCCCTGGAACGCTGGGGGCGTGTCAGTGCGTGGGCGTGGTTTCAGCGCAGCTGCGCTCGTGTCCTGCTCCTGAGCTGACTGTGTGGAGAGGCAGACAGCAGAGCCAGTAAACCTGCTCTGTTTTTATCTGAGTTCTGTCTGTAACAGCAGCTACTTTTTCCAAGAGTTACGCTGTTTTTGTAAATAGTTTTCTTGTGTGTTTTTAATCTGGAATAAAAAAAAAAAGAGTTGTACCATGCGGGAATTGAACCCGTGGAGTTTGGGACGGAAGGCAAGCGCTTTATCCATTGACCTATCCAGGCACTACAGATACTCGGTATAAAACCACGCGGTATAAAAACATGTTATGATTTGTACGGGTGCCCTGACCATTGCGACATCCAGGGAAGATGCACGAACGAGGCATAATTGATTAGCTAGCTAACAATGAACAAAATATCTATGCTATTGCTATCTGATGCTATCTGCGATTCGCGAGTGAACGGCTCCACCGAGGTGAATTTATACGGCTGGAGCTGCAGGGGGTGGGGCTATACTAATGAGGACCGCGTGACGAAACGCGGTCCCGTTTAAACCACGCCTAAAAAATCCTGAAAAAGACATATCTTTATACACAGTTTCATCTATAACTCCAAAATTAATTGAGCTACAATTTTGAGACTTTTTACTCATTTACAAGATTACAATTATGACATTTATAATGTTTATTGAAGAAAATGTTGAAATTCACTTTACACGGTCTTTAAGAATAGAAATAACAAAATCAATTGCATTACTGTATAAAGTAAAATAATTTTTGAATGACAAAGTTTTGAATATATTGTATAATGTAATGATTGTTCCATATATATATAGCATGTTTTTTGATCTGTGGGAGGAAACCGGAGTACCCGGAGGAAACCCACGCATGCACGGGGAGAACATGCAAACTCCACCCAGAAAGGCCCCGGACCGGGATTTGAACCGGCAACCTTCTCGCTGAGAGGCAGCAGCTCTACCAGTTGTGCCACCGTGCTTCCAATGGTTGTTTCATGTTGGGTCAGAGGATGTTCCAACCAGGCAGACAATTTGGCAAAGCACAGTTTTCACTTCATCCCAAAAATCAGGAAATGCAAAGGATCTCAAATGGAGGAGTTGAGTGCAGAGCGTCGGCGAGTCTGGCTTGGAAACATCAACCTCAAGGATCAGCTTTCAAAAACGTCTAGAATCTCTTCCAATCACTTTTATCCAGTAAACAAGAAATTCTATATCAGTCATTTTGTTAAACAATGTCAGACTACTGTATAACTGTATGTGTGCTGGAAATATGCTGTTCATGATTTAGAACACCTCTACTGTAGTTAACTCAGCTATACTATGTGCTAAACCTCCACACTGTAAACACTTGCACTGCCTACATAGATGCATACCTATGTTGTAAATTTATTTTTTCATTTTCCCTTTATAGTCTCATTGAGCCACGAGAACTCATTTTCAAGAGAGACCTGTTTAGGGAGCAGATGGTGGGGGTTGAGGGCCTTGCTCAGGGGCCCAGGGTGGGGCGAATGAGGGTGGAGGCAGGTGTGAGTGTTTCACCTTTTCCACCCTCATTTTGATGTTGTCAGTACCGGGGCTTGAACTGGCGATCTTCTGATCACAGGCCCACCTTTCTTTAACCTCTGCGCCGCCACCACCACTCCCCATGCATAAGTATTTAAGCATTAGTTGCATTGGCACACCTCAAAATGTCATGAAAAATGTCCTAGTCGTTAGCGTTAATGTGTTATTGGCATCACAATGACTTAGTGGTTAGCACTGTTGCCTCAGCATGAATGTTCTGGGTTCTAGCCTGGGGTCATTCTGTGAGGAGGTTGCATGGTAATACCAGTACTGTATTTGTATTTATTTAAACCTTTATTTAACCAGGAAGCTCAATTCGGACGTCCTTCACAAAGCAGTTAAAACATTGATATGTGTCAATGGATTTCAGGCTGCGAAGCTCCTCCTTTGTGTAGGCACTCATCGTGTTCAATAATTAATCAACTACTGTATGTTTTAATAAGAGATTGGAGGCAACTTGTCTGAGTCGTCTGACATTCTTTCTATACTTCATATGGGTCAATCCCAGCAGCAGCAAATTTTGGGATGTTTTTCTCTTGCACCTTAGTCAAGAGTATCAATACACCATTTTGGTTTGTCTGGACGCCATCTTGATCATGCTTGAGTACTATAATGATGGAAAAGTGGTGTTTCGCACTTCCGGTTAACATATGGGAACTACCATATTTTTTGGCCTATAAGTTGCAGTTGTTTGCATAATTTGCATGCTTTGCAACTTATTCGCAAAAGCGACACATTTATGGATTTTCCCCCATATTTATAAACCAATTTTTGGCTGAGATATGACTATTTTCATTCATTCTAACTGAAAAAAATAGAACACTAACATTTTAATCCAGTAGATGGCACTCAAGTAGTAGGGCATGCCGTCGTATCATGTAATAGTTAAAAGTGATTATTAATGACACCATCAGCTTGCCATAGACTGCCACAGTCGTCTGCTTGGAACAACCGAATCAGCTTCATTTCGCTGCATCGCCCCGGCGAAATGCCGCTGATTTGACAGTCAAAGTGCATTTATTAAGCAAAAGTTAGACTGAGACACAACTTTACTATAAAGTCAAGTTAACAAATTGTTTTTAGGTGTTTATCTTGTTAAATTTTGAAGAAATGCGCAGAAGCACATCCCTCTGCATGTGCCCGCTTCTGCGAATAGGGTTTTAAAATGCAGCTAATTTGACCGTCAAAATGCATTTATTAAGCAAAAAGTAGACTGAAACACACCTTTACTACTACCGGTATAATTTCGAGCAAACAAACAATTGTTTTTAAGTGTTAATCTTGTTAAAGTCCTTCCGTGCATGCTCCCGCAGCCGCCATTTGGCAACCCACTGATTTTTAGCACAACACCAGTACACATTTCAGGGTTGTCAGAGGTGACGCATAACAAACTTGATACATCAGAGATGATGCATAATAGATGTAACATACGACAAAGAGAAATATTTATGGATTATTCCACTTTATTAGACACATTTGGACTGGTGGTGCAACATGTACGGTGGAAAATACGGTATATATCAAAGTCAAAAGTCAAAGTCAACTTTATTGTCAGAACTGCAATATGTACAGGACATACACAGGATTGAAATTGTGTTTCTCTCAGTCCCTCGGTGCAACAGTAACCATTTAAACACTAAAACACTGAAACATTTAATAAACATAAGCATAAAATAGTAAAAGTGTAACACTGTCCTGAGTTTTTGCATAGTAGTATAAAAAGTATATCTATAAAATAAACTGAAGGTTCTAGCATTGACATTTGCAAAGAGTGGCAAAGCAGCATATGAGTTAATGTACACAGTATATGTATGAGGCAGTAGTTGATGTTGGTATAGAGGTTGGTACAGTATATATATTGAAGCCTATCCATATTCTTGACGCGTTACCCACTTTTTCTTTTCCAAGTCGCATGAGGAGCTGGTCTCCTGCAGTGACTGTGTGAGACTGTGTACACCCTGGATAGGTAGCAAGTCCATCACTGGGTCAAAAATGACTTTTCAGAAACTTAACTTATGGGACTCAATAGCTGTTTTGATCTAGGCACAGTAAACTCAAGCGCAGAACCCTCAAAACTCCCAGTTTTAGAGTTCTGCAGAATATTTTAGTTGTTTCTAGGACATCTCTAAGGTTGTTTCTGGGATCTGCTGTGATCACTTTTCCAGTTTGAGTGTTCCACTGACCACTGGCATCACTGATGTTTTGACTGCCCACATCTGCTCTAGTTCCTTTTTCAGACCTTGGTACAGTATTTCTGAAACTTCTCATACTCCATCTTGATGGTGCAGTCACTTTAGATTGCACTAATGTTTGCACTAATGTTTGTATTACATTACTGCCTATAGTCATACTGCTGTTTACATTCACTGTTTACATTTATTAATACTGTTTACATTTATTACTACTGCTTTACATTTATTACTACTGTTTACATTTACACTACTTTTATCTACACTACTGCAGATACATATACAGCACTCTCTGGTTCTTATCGGGCTGAGCCCGACGGAGCCAGTTCACGTCATGTACTGCTCTCATTTGATTCGTTGTTTGCAGCAGGGGCGGGACTCATTCAAACAACCTCAGCGCGAGGGTTGAATTTCATTCATATTTAACTACAGAAACGAGAAACCCCTAAAACAATTGTTAGCTGAATTAGTCTTTCTGAGTTAAATTTTTGTTAATAACTGATCACAAATCAGCTTATGTTACAACGTAAATAACAACGAAGCGCGCACCCATTTCCGCCTTTCAGCGCGGCTTGAATGTCATTAAAATATAACTAATGTTGTCTAACTGTTGCGCGCAGCCAGGGTTTTAAAATATGACTAATAATCTCTAACTCCTTTGCGTATCTAGAATGTCAAGAGTGGTGATTCCTTCATAAGCAACATGAACTCCTAAAAAAAACAGTCCGCCGCTGTGGCTTACGGGGTTAATGCTGTTGTGTCTTAACCAGACGAAGCGGGTTCGCGTCCCACCTGGGACAATGTTTTTTTTTTACGTTTGTCTTTTATTGGAGTAAATAAAAAGGAGTTTTGTTAAGCATTTTACCAAACAAACTCCTTTTTATCTACCAAACAAACTCCTTTTTATTTACTCCAATAAAAGACAAACGTAAAAAAAAAACATTGTCCCAGGTGGGACGCGAACCCGCTTCGTCTGGTTAAGACACAACAGCATTAAACAACGCGCGGGTCTCAACTTCTCTCCCCCCTGCTCTGCAGCCGGCACACAGACAGCTGTCCCCCCCTCCCCCGCCCCGCTACGCTCCGAGCAGCTCGGTGCAGCTCGGAGCAGCGTGTCTCGCTGCGTGTCCCCGCTGTAAACTGTGTTAAACACGCGCGGCTCCACATCACTCCATCAGAGACAGTTCAGTTAAAAAAAATGAATCAGAGGAAGCATATGACAACAGATGAAGCTGAAACATGAAGGTCAGCTGATCAACTTGTAGAAGTTACAGCTCATTTAAAGGAGCTGTATGTAACATTTTTTATAAACATATTTCTTCACTCTGCCACATCTCCTGACAGACTGATGTTAGCCAGGTAATCTCTGAAAAAAATATATACTTTAAAAATGATCTGTTATTTAGATTGAAAAAGTATGCACAAAATATAGATTAAAAAAACCACCACAAAAACTAAAGTGCAGGTGTAGTTTTACTTGGAGACTAAATACTTTACTAAATAATTTCAGTAAAATTACCCCTTGTTGTTTTTTAAAATTTTATATAATACTGCAAAGCAACATGTTAAGTTAATTTTGTCAAATAAATACATTTGATTTTTTTGGGGGAAATTTATCGTTATCGTGATAATACTCTGAAATATCNAGCAGCTCGGTGCAGCTCGGAGCAGCGTGTCTCGCTGCGTGTCCCCGCTGTAAACTGTGTTAAACACGCGCGGCTCCACATCACTCCATCAGAGACAGTTCAGTTAAAAAAAATGAATCAGAGGAAGCATATGACAACAGATGAAGCTGAAACATGAAGGTCAGCTGATCAACTTGTAGAAGTTACAGCTCATTTAAAGGAGCTGTATGTAACATTTTTTATAAACATATTTCTTCACTCTGCCACATCTCCTGACAGACTGATGTTAGCCAGGTAATCTCTGAAAAAAATATATACTTTAAAAATGATCTGTTATTTAGATTGAAAAAGTATGCACAAAATATAGATTAAAAAAACCACCACAAAAACTAAAGTGCAGGTGTAGTTTTACTTGGAGACTAAATACTTTACTAAATAATTTCAGTAAAATTACCCCTTGTTGTTTTTTAAAATTTTATATAATACTGCAAAGCAACATGTTAAGTTAATTTTGTCAAATAAATACATTTGATTTTTTTGGGGGGTTACAGTATATCACGAAATCTATCGTTATCGTGATAATACTCTGAAATATCACGATATAATTTTTGAGCCATATCGCCCACCCCTACAACCATACCTGCAAACTCAGAAGGGATGAAAAAGGTGACAAACGTTGCGCCATTAGGACTGTTTTTTTATGAAGTAAATACCCAAAGTTGAGTAAAAAAAACATTAAAAAGTGAATTTTGAATATGTGGTCCCCTTTAAGACTTGGCTTTTGGTTAATTTTGTACATTGATTTTAGAGTTTGTTATGTTTTACTTTTTTTTATAGTACTTCTGTGATTTTATGATTTTATTTTTCCTTTTGTAAAGCACTTTGTGACTCTCATGTCTGTGAAATGTGCTATATAAATAAAACTTACTAACAGTAAAAACTCATTTCTTAAATTTTTTGCCCGAAATTTTTGAAAAGTACAGTAGATGCCATTTCCTGCATTATGGTTTATTTTAACAAGTTGTTAAACATCTATGTTTACCTACATGTAAACACTTGATTGAATAACTATTTTAGAGACAACAAAATAAAGCCAGGTTCTGTGGACAGATTAAAAAATTGTTGAAATTATTATTGATCATGCATCAGGATATTTTATAGACACCTCATTCAACTAGTTCATATAGACATCATCCTGTTTTTAAACTCACTCCTGTGGCTAAGATAATGAAATTAATGTGACAATTTATCACAGTGACTTTAGGGATGCAATTGACTTTTAATTTGTTAATTTTTATTTAGTTTTATTTGTAACACAACATGCCATTTTACTAAACAATGGTGACACTCAACTACATGTATAAAAATAAGAACATTAACTTTACCCAATGAACAGGTGACATTTTAATAACCACCAGTGGTGGGAGCCAGACCGCTAGGGAGCGCTAAAGCGCTAATCCGCTTACAGTGGACCTAAACTTTTTGTCAGCGTTTTTGTGAATTGACTAACTTTTATAATTCATAAGCGGATTTGTGCTATTTTTATTTAAA
This sequence comes from Garcialebias charrua, assembly GCA_038048925.1. Classification (NCBI taxonomy): domain Eukaryota; kingdom Metazoa; phylum Chordata; class Actinopteri; order Cyprinodontiformes; family Rivulidae; genus Garcialebias; species Garcialebias charrua. The sequence goes on from JBBPBX010032535.1 coordinate 8,660, forward strand.
ATGCAGTACCGCTAATAACTAATTATCTATCAGTAAAAACCAATAAACTTATTTACAAGCTCTTATGCTGCTTGTTTTACCTTTTTCCCCACCGTAAACAGCAGAAAGGAGGAAGGGTGTGAGGGGAAGGGGGGCAGAGCTGAGAACAGACCATGTAGGTAAATGCCTGGGGGTCCCATTTCAGCAGTGGCCCCGGCCCCGCCTCGCCCCGTGCAGTCACCTACATAACTAACATTGATCCTGCTTGTTAATATACATTTAACATAAAAATAATTATAGTTACGATGAAAACGTTCATTAAATACGCAATAAAAAAAACGGTCGATTTCTTTATCCCCCTACTAAAAATGGACTATTCCATCTTTACATCTTCCGGGTCAGAGTTGAACTCAGGGGCTTCTGTGGCTAGCTGGCTGCGCTCGGTGTCTTCATAAATCCGTAGAGAACCCCGCTGTTTCAAGCCAAATTAACGTGGCCGGATGATTTTATTGAGGGTTTTGTGTCGACCACGCGACGGTGAGTCGTTATTTTTATGTATTTTAGTTACTTTTCATTAAATCTGTTGACTACCTATAGACGCTAACGCTGTGTCTGCCGGTAGTGCTGGGTTACTAATGGATAAATCCGTAGAGAACCCCGCTGTTTCAAGCCAAATTAACGTGGCCGGAGGATTTTATTGTGCGTTTTGTGTCGACCACGCGACGGTGAGTCGTTATTTTTATGTATTTTAGTTACTTTTCATTAAATCTGTTGACTACCTATAGACGCTAACGCTGTGTCTGCCTGTTGGTTGTGCTGGGTTACTAATGGATAAATCCGTAGAGAACCCCGCTGTTTCAAGCCAAATTAACGTGGCCGGAGGATTTTATTGTGCGTTTTGTGTCGACCATTCGACGGCGAGTCGTTAGTTTCATGTATTTGGGTTACTATGTATAAATGCGGTGGCGACACACCCGTGTATTTGAGATTTAAACGTGGTTTTAGGGATTAAAAGATCATTCTATTTTTTGTTAATTTCGTGGCCGAATAGAATATATGTACGTAAAGTATTAAATAAATCCTTTGATTTTTGTAATTTCATCCTTTTAGGATCATTTTTGTTACTTTTCAGTTGGCAGTGTAGTGCAAATATTGATAACGCTGCCGGCTATATATAAATATATATATATATATATATATATATATATATATATATATATATATATATATATATATATATATATATAATATAATATTATATAATATAGAAATATATAAATAGCGGATTAGATTAGCTTCCCCTAATTTTCATAAGACATTTGTGCTTTTGAAATTGTGGACCTAAAAAAATTAATAAGCGTTTTAGAAATTGTGGAACTAATTTTTTAATTAGTGGTGCCCAGCTTTGATAACCACCAACAGTGAATTTATGAGGGGATTTTTACAGTTTTCTGATTTAGTGATAGACTCAGAACAGCATCACTGATTTTAACTATTTTACTTTCCAGACAATGGGCCTCATGCAAGAACCGTTCGTACGCACAGATTTGTTCTTAAACTGTGCGTACAAGTGATTTAGGAGCATTTGTGGCATTAGACAATGTTTTCGTATTCTGATATTTTTTTCAGATACGAACAAAATTTACGTGTGGTCCAGACCTGTCGTATATTTTATGAGCAGTCAGTCTGCTGTTATCCAGACGGATTTTCTCCACTAATAACTTTATACTTCATTATTTAGAAAATATTTTGGGTTTAAAAAAATCACGCACCATAATTATTCTTGACAATAGGTTATTCTGTTTGAATTAGAATTATAATTTTAAGTTTAATTTGTCTGGTGTGTCGCAGGCTTCGGTGAGTCGTGCGCTCCCCTTGGTCATCAAAGCCCTCCTCAAATTAACACCCAGGTACATAAAATTCCCATACACCGCCGCAGAACAAGTACAAATTAAGACTGATTTTCATGCTATTGCTGGACTGCCAAACACCATCGGAGCAATAGACTGTACACACATACGGATCAAAGCACCTTCACCTGACGCATTCCCATTCCTCAATCGGAAGCAATACCACTCCATAAATGTCCAAATTATATCTGATTCGAAATATAACCTGCTAAATGTGGTTGCGCGATGGCCAGGAGGAGCGCATGACTCATTTGTGCTGCAAAACAGTGCTGTTGGCACGCGTCTTGCGCAAGGATGGCTGGCTTGTTGGTAACTTTTTAATTTGTAATTGAGGATTTGGAATTATTCTCTGATCATTTACCTATAACTCACTATTTTCCACAGGTGATCGAGGCTATGCATTAGCCCCATGGCTTATGACACCTCTAAACAGCCCTCAGACAAGACAGGAGCGCTTGTGTAATAAGCTGCATACACGCACTCGTGCTGTAGTTGAGCGCACAATTGGAGTTTTGACATGACATTTATTTTTCCATCCATCTCGGTAACGCAGACTTTTCCTTGACCTCCAGCACCGTGCTGCGGCGAGACGTTTTCTGAAGCCATTTTCAGATCAAACCATTTTTTCTTGATTTCTGATACTGTACGACCCACGGGAGACACAACATTAACAGCAGTGTCAGGCTGGAACTTGGACTGCCCCCTCTCTGATACTTCTGAGGCTACCCAGTGTCGCGCTCCTGCCACGTGGCCCCCTGGTGGGTGTTCCTCTGCCTACGGGCGTGCTTGGGGCCCTCACTATCTGGGGCTGGGCGCTTGGGCGTTTGTCAGCTCGGCCTGGTGGCTGCCTGGTGGGGCTCGGGTCCTCTGGTCCTGTCAGGTCTGGACCTGAGGGATGGGCGTCCCCGGTGCCCGAGCCTCGGTGACCGGCCCTGGGGCTACGTCGGTGCAGCGGGCTCCGGCGGGGGCCTGTGTATTGTCGCTGTTGACCCCGGGGGGTCATTGTGTGTGGTCCCTGGTGGGGTTCGTCCGGTTCTTCCACTTGGTCGGATCTGGGGAGTGGACGAGTGGCTCGTCCTGTTCGGGTGGTCCTGGGGACTCTGGGCTCGGGGTCCTTCCTGGGGTCTTGGGCTTTGATCGCCCCTTCGTCTGTCTCGGGCTTTGGGGGGACGGGTCTCTGATGCTTCACAGTCGCTACTAAATGTTCTATTGGAGGAACCTCATTCACTTATGCATGCTCACAACCACACACAAATGGATGCAGGGATGTATAGTAGATGTATGTAGATGGGTATATAAATGAATATAAATATATATGTATGTATATTGTATATATATTTGTAGGTATGGGTATGTGTATTTATAGAAATATTTGCAAGGTCATGAATATTATCAGTCTTTATGCTTGTATGTTTCGTTGTTGTGTTCTGTCATGTGCTTTGCAGGATTGTGGACGGAGGTTTGGTGTGTTTGCCTTGTGCTCTTTCTGTGGACAATTGTTGTTTTGTTGTTTTGTTTTGTTTTGTTGTCTCACTTTCTCTTTTCTTTCTTTCTCTATTAAAAAAAAAAATAAATAAATAAAAAAAATAAAAAAAAAAAAAAAAAAAAATATTGGAGTGAGAGGATGGCTATAAGGTGTGAAGGGAGGCCATCTATAAATGGAAAAAAAAA
>JBBPBX010032536.1:0-13953 GCA_038048925.1 Garcialebias charrua
ATATATACAGTATATATATATATATATATATTTCTCAAATTACTGGGGTGGCCCTTGGGGTAGCTTGAGGTTAATTTATGGTGTTCAAGGCCACCATTAGCCACCCTTTGGCTCTGCCATTGTGCTTGGTGGTGAATAAGATTGCTCCCTCCACACACCTGGATCCATCACTCTGTGCTGTCCTGGAAGAGCAAAAATACAAACTAAATACCTACCTCTGTTTTCATACTAAGTGTAACTCCTACTACTAGGGGCAAATGGTCAGGCAGATAATTGTTGAGGTAAGCTGATCAGAGCAGGACACCTCACTAATAAACTGATGATATGCAACTTCAACGTGTCATTGAGACATGGAAAAAATATCTTCTTCAAGTCAAACGAGACAGACAAATAATTATAGTGAAGAAGACCATAGAAAAATATTAACACATTGAGGCATTACATTCAAGTAACAATAAACAACTCAAGCTTTTAAGAAGAAAATTTAAATATTCAGAGCAGAAAACCTTTTTAAAATTCAGCATCAATGAACATAAAATACTAATTCACTAATACTGTGGTTAAATTACATCACCACTAAAAATAAATTAATTTTCAACTAAATATGTTTGTATTTTTGTACAGAATAAACTGTATAGTTGTTCTTCATAAACATATATTTTAAAAACATTGCTGTAATTACAATAATAATGTTGAACTTTGATAAATTATTATTTTTGCACAAATTACGGTAATCTTTATAATAGTTACTAAATGTGATTGTCCATTTGTTGTTTCTGATTGTATTGAATAATTAGAGGTTAATGAAGCTGTTTGTTTTTATTTATTTAGCAAATTAGTTCTTATTTCAGTTTTCATTTTAAAGAAAAGTTCAGTCCAAAATAATAATCTGAGACAAAAATCCTTAAAAACAAGTTACCGGTAATACTTGATTTGTATTACTGACACAATAATTTTATTTAAAGCTTTTGAAATGTACTCTTTTCATTGAGCTGAGGGAGGGCTTGTATATGAACTGTTCAAAAACCCCAGAGGTTAAACAATAGAGGGCCAGTCTACATAAGAAATTTAGCAATTTTTGAAGTAACCAAATTTTACAATATTCTCTATAAAATTAGTTTTTTAACTGTGTGATCATCTGACGGTTCTAAAATTAATCAATACTGCGTATATTTTTTGGTGCTGTTTTGCTACAAAGATCAAATTTAGTCCTGACTGATGATTTTAGAGACATTTGTTTAACAAAGTAAGGGAGTGGATGAGTTGCTACGATTGCAGAGCTGGAAACAAATCCCAGATGGTTGCCTCTCCCAATATTCCTGTTCTCTAAGCACAGCTTGGTGGAAGTTTTGGCAACACCTTACTGACACCATGATAATGATTGTAATACAATGTGACAATGCTGACTTGACATGAAGTGTGCTATTTGAAATCCCCCACCCACCCACACACACATCTGCCTGCTTTGCAAATTATTATTGTGTTACATAACATTTACACCTTGCATCAGCTTGACAGCAACAGCAGTTACTCTAAAATAAGTTATACAATGAAGGTAAAATTTGTCGTTCTCTGAAAAAAAAAAATACTAATAAAAGAAAATGTATCTCGAGTTCAACAATTTTCTACAAGATCAGTCAAAAATATTGAGGCAATAATGGAATTGTGCAGGTTGTTGACCATCTAATTAGGCAAAAACATGCACATGGAGCCATAGATAGTATGAAAGAAAAAAACTTTTTTTGTCGGTGCATAAATTCTTTGACAAACGTAAACGCAGTTTATTTCAGCATGATCGCCTACCTGTTAAAAACAAAGATGTTTCTTCCAGTGACTGTCACCTCAACGTTTAACTTTCCTTATCATTTCTTATCATTCTGTCAATATTTTTTGACTATTTAGTCGATCGTTCTAGTATATTTTATCCTTAAGTTTTACCGAATTTACATTAAAATTCAGGCACAAGTCGAGATGAGACAGTTTGTTACTCAATAGCCCCTTTCATAAGACGGCTCAGTCCGGGCCTGATGCATGTTCGGTCCTCCAACGAGCATTCAGAAAAAACACAAAGGTGGATAGGCGAGTAAATTTTACTCGCCTCTGATGCACCCCTGATCCGCGAGCCGAGGTAGTATCAGATCCGGACCCGAGCCGGGCAGACCCACTTGTGAATGCAACCCGCGGATCCGCGCTCAGAATATGATGATATCAGTGAGCGACCGCAGGATTAATCAACAAGCAGATTTATTAACAAGGGAATATTAAAAATGACACGAAACAGCAACTTGTAAAAGTTAGTTTCGCTCTTTTTTCTCTCTCTCTCTCTCTCTCTCTCTCTCTCTCTCTCTCTCTCTCTCTCTCTCTCTCTCTCTCTCTCTCTCTGAGCAGCGGAGGAGCTGTGTGTGCGCGCGCTGGAGGGAGACATCAGCTGTAGATTTATTAACAAGGAAATATTAAAAATGACACGAAACGACAACTTGTAAATGTCTGACGTCTGTCCCACAATAAATACGTCGCGGTCCAGTTCATGCTCATCTGAGTTCTGCTCCACGCCTCTTTTGGATCCGCGCTACGGGTTCATATATGAACACATTTATGTGAGCTGGACCTGTCCGCCTTCAACTCTGGTCTTATGAATGACCCGGGGAGGATTAAAGCCGGACTGGTCTGTGCGGCAATTGCGCGGATTTGACTTATGAAAGGGGCTAATGTGTTACAACCCGCAGGCTCAAAAACTCTGCAATACAACGACGATCACAAGACGAAGGGTAGAGTTAACTTAAAGTTTTATTAAATTTAAAAATTACATGGGTGGGGAGAGCAAAAAGCCAAACCACAGCCAAAAAGTCTGCAGCGTGTCAGGTAAGCAAAGGGAGAGAATCAGCCCTGAGGATCAGGTGTGCCTCACTCAAATAGGCTGCTCACACCTGAGGGTGATTGTAGTGATTACAGGAAGGGTTCCTTCCCAAAATCAAAATCGAAAATACACATCCCGTAACATCCCCACCCTTAAAAGTGTTGCTCTAAGCAACTAATAACTACTAAGGTACACTAAGTTCTTGAAAGGGCATCTGCCAGGACGTTGTCTCGACTGTGGATGTGGCAGAATTTCAGGTCACACCCTTGGAGAAATAAACTCCATCACAGCAGCTGCTGGTTGAAGCCTCTCACGCTGCAAGTGGATTATGATCTGTGTGAACCAACAGCGGGAGTACCTGAAACAAACATTAAAATGCTTTAAAACAAGGATGAGTGCTAAGGCTTCCTTTTCAACAGTAGAACATGACTTCTGGTGAATATCAAAATTTCTTGAAATGCAGCACAGACGATGTTCCACCCCATCCTCACCATCCTGCAATAAAATAGCCCCAGCCCCCACATCACTAGCATCCACAGCTAGTTTGAAGAGTTTATCAAAACTGAGTGCTAAAATAAAAGGGGCATTGCTTAACAGAGCTTTCAAATGTTCAAAAGCAGCAACACACTTTTCTGTCCATGTAAAAATACACTTTTGGGCTCAACAAGTTTGTTGCAACAAGGAGCTGCAATGATGGCAAAGTTTCAACAGAAATTTCTATAATAACCCACCATTCCAAGAAACCTTTTAAGTTATCGCCTGGATGATGGAGCACCAAAGTTCAAAATCCCTTCCACTTTAGCTTCAACTGACTTGACAACCCCACAAACAAGGATTTTACCAAAATATGTGATAATTGCATGTCCAAATTCCCATTTGAGGTTCAGGGTCAGTTTTGTTGCTCCAAGTCGGCAGAACACTTCTTCCAGTTGAGAAACCTGCTGATTCCAGCTGTCACTGTAAGACCACGTCATCTAGGTAGGCCTCATAACCTGTGACGAGCCCCCATTTTGTTACAACCTGCTGGCTCAAAAAAGACTGTAACACGATTAGCACAATACAAAGGGTAAAGTTAACTAAAAGTTTTATACAACTCAAAATAGGTAGGCGGGGAGAGCAAAAATCGAAGCTACAGCCAAACAGTTTGCAGCATGCCAGGTACAAAATCAAAAACACACATCCCATAACAGATGAAAAAATATACATGTTCCAAAATTTGGAAAGTTTAAGCCTAAAAGACTCAAACAGCAGCCACCATTACTGTTGCTGGAATAAACTGTTACCCTGAGCAAGGTATTTACTCCCTCTTGCACAGTGTTTACTGAGATCAAGATAAAGTGAGTAAAATCTGTTAATAGATAGCTGAAGGAATGGGGAAAAAATGGTGACATTTGCAGGGACATTTGTCTGCAGTGAATGGGCTGAAAGTGTATACAGGTGCATCTGACAAAAAAAAAATAGAATATTGTCAAAAAGTTCAATTGTCTTGTCATTCATTTCAGAAATTGAAACTCATATATTATATAAATTCATTACACTTGAGTGAAATATTTCAAGCCTTTGTTTACTGTAATTTTGATAATTATGGCTGACAAATGAAAATTTTGTCTCACAAAATTATATTGTAAACCAGTTCAATATTGTAAACTAATGGTGTCACTCCCTTATCAGCTCATTAACTCCAAGACATGCACTACCAATGTCACATTCCTCAAGTCCAGTCAGTCCTGAACATCTTACCTGCTGAGGAGACAAAGAAATGGAATGTTGCTCAGTGGTCCAATTTTTTTTTTTTTTTAGATTAAAGTAGATTTTGCATTTCATTTGGAAATTAAGGTCTCAGTGTATGGAGGAAGAGAAGAGAGATCCAGAATCCACATTGCTTGAAATCCAGAGTGAAGTTTTCACAGTCATTGATGGTTTGGGTCCATGTCCTCTGCTGGTGTTGGCCCACTGTGTTTTCTAAAGTCCACAGTCAACACAACATCTTCCAGGACATTGTAGAGCACTTCATGAAAGCTTTATGAAGATGCTGATTTAATTTTCCAGCAGGACTTGGCACCTACCCACTTCCAAAGGTTATAGCTATGTAATATTCTCATTCTCTGAGACACTGAATTTGTTTTTATTTTTCATTTTATTGTAAGCCATAATCATCAAAAATACAAGAAATAAATGCTTGACACATTTCACTCTATGTGCAATGAATCTGTAAAATATGATTTTCACTTTCTGAAATGATTTACAAAGAAAATGTAACTTACAATAATGCAAAGTTACAGTATTCTAAATGTTGATATGCCCTTGCAAACTCTGGGATGTATTCTGGATTTTTTAAATGCTGAATGGCTACAGATTTATTGTTAAAAATCTGCTTCCTCATTAATTAGATGTAACCGGATTACCAAATCAGCAAGGTTGATGTTTTAGGAAACCTTTTTATTTTTAAACTGACCTAACAATTCATGACAAACATTTTAGTTTAGTACCTTGAGTTATTCAGCAGCTTTACTGACCCTTAGTGGCATAATACTTAAAGGCATGCACTTTTGCACTGGCTTCACTGTTTAAATGAGTCAACTGTTAAATGAACTGTCTCTCTGCATGTATCTCAACATTTGCATCTGCCTGTGAACTAAATCTTTAAATTATTTCCCACAAATTATTTGTAACTCCATCATCTTCATAATTTATCTACATAATTATCTTAGTCTAAAACTGAAAGGCAGCAGGTGATGTGCATTTTTTCAAGACATCTTAAGAAGTTTCAGTTTTGTCATTCAGCAGATCCTTTCACTTTTATGACACATGGACTATGCTTACAGCTTCCTGATTCTCTTTTATTTTTGTCTCTTCAATACTGTTAGGCTAATTATTTAAGTTGAAAAGAAAATGATTTAAAAGTACATGGAGCGTTACCTGCTATTGGCATGAATCAGATGCTTGTCATGGCTGACAGAGATGAATGTCGCCTATAATGCATGCATAACGGCGGTGTGACAAACAGACAGAGCTGAAAACAGGTTTGACTCACTTCCTCCTCTGCAGGAATGCTGATCAGCCGTTCCTGCTCTTTTTCTCCTTGGCTCATGTCCACACGCCGCTGTTCCAAACTCCGGCCTTTGCTGGAAAGAGTCGCCATGGTCGCTATGGTGACAACATGGAGGAAGTGGACTGGATGATTGGTGAGTCAGGAGCGGGGAGCAAATGTGTTAATACGTGCATGCATTTGCGTTGCTTTTGTCTTCAATGACCCAGCAGAAATCAGAAAAGATAGAATAATTCACGTTTTTGAACCAAACCCCGTGCTTTATTTTAGGTAAGATAACTGAGACAGTGGATTCCCTCGGACTAGCCAACAACACCCTCATCTATTTCACATCAGACCACGGTGGACACATAGAGCGTGGCCCGAATGGAAGCTGGAATGGTATATACAAAGGTAGAACATGTTCAACTGTTTCTGACAGACACCCCTGTAGACATTTTGTGTAATTTCCTCTGTTGCTTCATCTCAAGGTGGGAAGGCCATGGGGGGCTGGGAAGGGGGAATCAGAGTACCTGGGATATTTCGTTGGCCTGGCAGATTGGCAGCGGGAAAAGTTGTGGATGAACCCACAAGTCTTATGGATCTCTACCCCACGCTGAAATATTTAGCCAAGGATACACAACCAGACAGGTATAGAATCAGTTTTATTTATCCAGAGTCTTTCTAAAAAATATTAAATTATTTCATTGTTGAACTTCTGCTGTTACAAAATACAGGTGGTCCCCGACTTACGAGCGAGTTCCGTTACTACGAGTATCTCATAAGATGAAAATCTCGTACGTCGGAACACGAAACACGTGTTCTCGTAAGTCCGGATTTTCGGTCGTAAGTCGGAAAATTTATGCTAGCGCTACTACGAACACTCGTTTTTCATCACAAATGTTCATACTAGTTCATGAACATGCTCAGAAACTTGTTTCCAAACGGTTAGCTAACACACTTTCATCTAAAAACACATAAAAGTGCTGTATTTTTTGTATGTTCTTTACAAATTTACTGCTCGTTCGCCAGCTCGTAAGTCCGGAACCTCGTAAATAAGAGCGCTCGTAAGTTGGGGACTACCTGTATATTTTATAAATATATATCATGATAATTCTTTCACAGCATGTTCTCTCTGTGTATGCATGGGTTTTCTCCGGGCACTCCGGTTTCCTCCCACAGACCAAAAACATGCATGTTAGGCTGATTGGTAATTCTAAATTGTTGCTAAATGTGAGTGAGAGCGTGAATGGTTGTTTGTCTCATTTGTCTCTATGTGGCCCTGTGATGGACTTGCGACCAGACCAGGGTGTACCCCTCACACAGTGATTGCTCAACATGGGCACCGGCGACCCCCATGACCCAAAATGGAAGAAGCGGGTAAAAGATAATGGATGGATGGATTATTTCACAATAGAACAGCTCCTCAGTAGTTTACATAATTAAATTCTTCCAAGTCAAAACAAACATTTCAGCTATCTAAAATGTTAGTTTTCCTTGGACAAATGATGTTTTTTTCTAGTGAAATGTACTGAGCTTCCAGCTTTAGACATCTTTTTTCACATCATCTAGATCACATATGTCAAAGTCAAGGGGCCAGATCCGGCCCGCAAATTAATTATCTATGCCCCTCTGGATGATATTTAATTAATATTAGAAATGGCCCGCAGGCCACAGCCACCCGCTGGTGTTTTGCACGCACCAACACTACATTCCCCACAATGCAACGGTAGTAGGGATGGGGCCGATCCGGAGTCGTGTCTCATGAACCCAGAGTAATAAGACCCACCTCACGTCACATTCAGGAAATCTATTTCATAGTTTGCAGCCAGCTACAGCGTGCAGACTGAGTAAGTAGCACTTTAGCTAACAGCTAGCCAACTTTTCATCATAACATGTCCACTGTGTGGAAGTATTTGACACTAAACACTACAAGACAGCAACGTGCGATGTCTGCAGAGCCATAGCGCCACATTAAACCGCAGTCAAGTTAGTTTTACATTGGACATTTGAGCTCTGGGGCTTCAGCAGGACGCCACTCTTGCTGAACCGAAACAGGGAGACCGACCGCGGCCAGCTGCGTCCAGTCCTACCTGCTGTCTGACCGTCTCGTAGGAGGGACAGGCTCAGAGCGGCTGACCGAAATCAGAGCGCCTGACCTGTACTGAACAAGAAAAACACACCGCTGAAGCCACGGAGCTCAAGTGTTCACTGAGAAGTTGCTAAACTTCATCATAATTAATGACCAACAGCTATCAGCTGTAGAAAATGAAGGATTTCGCAGCTTGATACTTGCAGCCAACAGTAAACAATCATAAAAAAGCATATTCATAAAAAATCACAAGCAAACTGTATAAAAAAAACGAAACATAAACAGCTACATTATAAAACAACGTAAATTACTAAAAGCAGGAACATGTCTGTAATAATAATAATGAATTCAATTTATAACGCACTTTTCATTAATGAAAATCTCAAAGTGCTCTGTGTTGATTTATGCCAAGAACTTAGCAGATGTAAAGCTATTTAATATTGTATTTAATTCATTTATTCATTCATTTAAAAGAGACAAAACAAATTCATCAAAAAGAAAACATTGAATGAAAAGAGTGCAGAAAGAAGAAAAACAAAATTATATCACCCCCTTATAACATTGAACCAGTCCGGCCCTTGGCTTGTAGCAAATTTGTTATTTGGCCCTCGGTGTATTTGACTTTGACACCCCTGATCTAGATGAACACTGCAGAGATCTGAAATACAATTTTTAGAAACTCATATTTCTGATATTAAGTCGAAATGACAGTAATCAGATTTAGTCTGAGCTATCTTCCCTTTCTTTCTAAAATCCTGAAAAAAGTTGTTATTCAACTAAACATGTTTTTGAATGAGAAAGGAGTTTTTGAAATATTTCAGTCAGGTTTTAGGCAATTACACATGACCGAAACAGCTTTGGTTAGGGTTTGTAATGACATTCTGTTAGCAAATGATTCTGGTCAGTTTGCGATACTTGTACTCCTGGATCTTACCACTGCTTTTGATACTGTGGACCACAGTATCCTTGTATCAAGGTTCGAACACTGGGTTGGGATTACAAATGTGGCATCAGAATGGTTCCACTCATATCTAATGACAGGAGTTTCTACAAAGTATGTTATGGTTGGAAATGGTGTATCTGTGTCAATTACTCTTTCCCGTGGGGGTCCCACAGGGCTCGATTCTTGGACCCTTTTTACTTTCACTCCATCTGCAACCTTTGGGATCTATCCTGAGGAAACATGGCATTTCATTTCATTGTTGTGCTGATGATAGTCAGATTTATCAGCCCTTGAAATCCAACAGTTCATGCTCCATTCGCCTTCTGTTAAAATGCTTTTAAATCTCTCCTTTAAACACAAGTGTATTCAAGGATGTTTATCAGTGTGATTTGATTTACTACAATATTTCATTTTTATTGTTTTTGTGTTTTTATGATTTTATGTTTGATGCTTTTAATTACACCTTGTTATTTGTATTTATTGCCTTGAGTTTATTGTTAAGCACTTTGGTAACAGGTGCTGTTTTCAATATGCTTCATAAATAAATTTGACTGGACTTGACTATCTGAAATGAAACACAATTTCTGATAGCTCTCATTTAATTTTGAATATCAATATGGGTGGTTTGTTTGAATAGTTTTAATTATTATGTGTGTGGGCATCCCCCTTTTCCAGTCTCATCCATAGCTATGCTTCTGATCCATTTTCAGTTACTTTAAATATACATTTTATTTGCAGAAATATAATTTTACTTGTCTTTAATTTCAGGTAGGTCTCGTAAGATTGTCATTCTGTCCAGAGGGAATGCTAGTGGTAACAAAAAATATTTCAGACAGGAGTGTGGTATGAAAATGTGTTACATACAGTACTATGTTCCTCTCTCTTAGACATTTAGATGGCTTTAACCTCATGCCACTGTTGGAGGGGAAAGTGTTGTCATCAGAACATGAATTCATGCTCCACTATTGCGGCTCCCATCTGAACGCAGTTCGCTGGCGCCCACCTCACAGTAAGTTCACACACAGAGTAGCAAGTAGATTCTTGCTTTTAACATTCATGAACAGTCATCAGTTTCAAGTAAAGAAGGTAATCCAGACTGTAATCCTCACTGCTTCACTATCTTTGATAAAGACAGAATTTATCAAAATACAAACTTGGTTTAAAATCAATAAATTATCATTAAATCTAGAAAAAACTAATTACATGATATTCAGTAATAAAAAGAAAACTGTTGATGTTCCACTCAAAATTGAGGGTGTTGAGATTTGTAGAGTGAGTGAGGTGAAGTTTTTGGGTGTTATCATTGATGACAAACTGACATGGAAACAACACATAAATTCTGTAAGAATAAAAATAGCTAAATCGATTGCAGTAGAGACCTATTGAATGATAAAGCTCTGTATTTGTTGTATAACACAATCATTGTTCCACACTTAATCTATTGTATTGATGTTTGGGGGAAAGCGTGTAAAACAATCACAAAGCCTATTTTTGTATTACAGAAAAGAGCTGTAAGAATTATCACTAGAAAACATTACTGTCATCCATCCAGTACATTATTTTATCAACTGAAATTATTGAAGTTCCATGATTTGGTTGATTATAATATTTTATCAATTATGTATAGGGCTCAGAATAACGAATTACCTTTAAATGTCCAAATGAATTTTGTTAAAAGACAAAGTTGTTATAATCTTAAGGGGACAGAGATGTTTGTAAAACCACAATTCAGAACTAGTTTGAAGGGACGTTCTACCTCAATCCAGGGAATTAGATTATGGAATGGCTTGGAGAATGTAGTTAAAAATGCCAAGTCACTGTTTACATTTAAGAAAATGATCAAAAGGAATTTGTTGAAAAAATATATATGAATTAGCGTAATGTGTATTGTATCAATTATTAGTTATGTATTAGTATTAGTATTAGAAAATTAGAAAGAGTTAGTCATTTTGTACTGCTGGTGAAAGATTATTATTGTTTAATCTGATTGTTTGAAAAAAGGGGCAGATATAATAAGATTTATTCTTCTTTCTGCTACCTTTCATTTTTTTTACATTGTGTACGTATCATTAATGGGATTGTCTTGTATTGTGTTTCTTTTGTAAAAAAAATGAACAAATTTAATAAACATAAACATATTTTCATTCATTCGATAAAAATGTAAGCAGGGTTCAACAGAAACACACCAAAATAAATCCACAGGTAAAACAAACTTAAGTTAGAAGCTATAGTTTAACACTGTAAGTTTTTGTCCTGGCTCTTTAAACCATTTGCAGTAAAAATGCCAACCAAACATGTAATTGTTACCCAAGGTCATGGGAAGTAGGGGTGCTGAGGGAGCTGCAGAACGCCCAATGGATGCTAGAGGACACACATGCCCAAATGCAAACAGTAGAGCAGTGGTTCTCAAACTACTTGTGCCATTTCCCCCCTTCAGAAAAAGAAACATTTTCAAATACTAACAGTGTATGCCTTGCCCAGGTGTGACGTGATTTCATGTCTATAAAACATCTGCTTATTTGTTCCACCAAAGGAAGTTTCTGTAGCTCAAAACTTTTCTGGGACATCATTGCACCATCCTTCTTCTTCACTTGTGTGTATTTCTTTCCAGGTGACTCCATATTTAAGGTGCACTTTTTCACTCCCAATTTTTCCCCCCCGGGAGCTGGTGGATGCTACAACACCACGTTGTGTCAGTGTCATGGAGAACATGTGACGCATCACAACCCGCCGCTGCTGTTTGACCTTCACCCTGACCCCTCAGAGTCCCGCCCGCTGACTCCTGAGACTGAGCCTCGATATGCAGAAATCCTCGAGCGGACCGCCGAAGCTGTGGAGAGACATAAAGACACGTTCAAACAAGAAGAGATGAAGAAAGCTAGCTCAGATGCTAACGGAGTTCAAAACCAACTAACTTGGGAAAAGGTTTTGTGGAGACCCTGGCTGCAGCCCTGCTGTGGGACTTTTCCTTTCTGTGGGTGCAAAGAGAACACAACACATGTTTAAGACAATTATTTTGTTTCGGTTTGGTGGAAAGGGTTCTAAAAGGCAAGAAAACATCTGTCCACAACTCCAAAGTGTTTAAAAATATCTTCAAGATTAAGATTTTTTGTTGATCAAAGTGTGCTTAGTGACTGTTAAAGGTTTAAGTCAGAGTCAGAGTCAGAGAGAATTTATTGTCATTTGCACCGCATGTAGTACATGTGTTGAAAACGAGATTATGTACACAGGGTCCCAGTTACATCCAACAACAAATGCAAGAGAAAAACAATAATAACATCTAGGATTAACTAAGAGAGACATCAGCTAGTAATACACTAAGCCCTAATGTAGTAGAAAAACATCATTATAAACAGCAGCACGAACATGAGCAGATGGTCACAGATGAACGCAGCAACAAGAAACAGATCAGTATCAGTATGATGTGACATTTTGCAGTGTTTATTCTTATTATTTATTTATTCATGAGTCTGACAGCCTCAGGGTAGAAGCTGTTTCTCAGTCTAGTGGTTCTACATTTGATGCTCCTCAACCTCCGTCCCGAGGGGAGTGGTGCAAAGAGTGAGTGTGCTGGGTGAGTGAGGTCTTTCATGATGCAGGTGGCTCTTTTTCTGCATCTGGAGGTGTAAATGTCTGTGATGGTGGGGAGACTGACTCCCACAGACTTCTGTGCAGCCTTCACCACTCTCTGCAGAGCTTTTCTCTCTGCAACTGTGCAGCCTCCATGCCACACGTTGATGCTGGAGCACAGGACGCTCTCCACTGCACACCTGTAGAACGAGGTGAGGACTGGGCTTCTCAGACCGGCTCGTCTCAGCCGTCTGAGGAAGTAGAGTCTCTGATGACCTTTCTTGATCAGGCTGGTGGTGTTATTGCTCCAGCTGAGGTTATCATTCATGTGTACACCCAGGTATTTGTAGCTGGAGACCACCTCCACCGCAGATCCACCTATATACAGTGGGGTGTGGGTGTGTTTGTTCCTTCTGAAGTCCACAATCATCTCCTTCGTCTTCTTCACATTCATGTGAAGGTTGTTCTCTTTGCACCAGCTCTCCAGATGTTCCACCTCCTGTCTGTAGCTGGATTCATCATTATCTGTGATGCATCCCACCACAGCTGTATCATCTGCAAACTTAACAATATGACAGCCTGGATGTGTGGCTGTACAATCATATGTGAGCAGAGTGAACAGAAGAGGGCTCAGCACACATCCCTGAGGAGAGCCAGTGCTGAGGGTGATGGTGGAGGAGGAGAAGTTGTGGATCTTCACGGACTGTGGTCTGTTTGTTAAGAAGTCTAGTACCCAGTTACAAATAGAGGGGCTTAGTCCAAGTGTGGATAGTTTGTCTATCAGAGTTTGGGGGATCATGGTGTTGAAGGCAGATGTGAAGTCCACAAAGAGCAGACGCACGTATGAGTCCTTCTGATCCAGGTGGGTGAGAGCAGTGTGGACCACGGAGGAGATGGCGTCCTCTGTTGATCGGTTCTCACGGTATGCATATTGATGAGGGTCCTCGTTGATGTTGACGGCTGTCTTGATGTGGGACATGACCAGTTTCTCAAAACATTTAGCGACTATCGGGGTGAGAGCCACCGGTCTGTAGTCATTCAGACCAGTCACTGTGGAGCTTTTTGGGACTGGGATGATGGTGGCGGTCTTCAGGCAGGTGGGAACTGACTCCAGTGCAAGTGAGGTGGTGAAGATGTCAGCCAGCACCTCACAGAGCTGGTCCGCACATTCCTTCAGAACTTTCCCTGGGATGTTGTCTGGACCCGTAGCTTTATGAGGGTTGATCCTTCTGAGACTGCCTCTCACTTCTGCTGCGGTAAGGGTTTTAAGGGTTTAATTAGAATTTCAAAAATCTCTACTGAAAGAGGTGGTGCTTTGTTTTTTATTTTTTTGTTGATTAAAAACTTTAAGCAATGCATTTTTGAAATAAATAGGTAGAATGTTTTATTTTATTGAAACAAAGGGAGAAACTATAACATCATTTATACAGTAAGATAAGATGTGAAATTCAGAACAGTTAAAA
>JBBPBX010032536.1:14494-33829 GCA_038048925.1 Garcialebias charrua
ATATTGACTCAGGCATGTTAAAGGACTGCAAATCCAGTAATTTGTTCCAAAGATCTATCGTTTTTTGTACATTTTAATGTTACAAATGTTTTTCAAAATGCATTGAAATGATTTGATTTGATCATGTACCTTTTTTTTTTTTTACATTTTTGGTGCTGGGTGTAAATCCCTGAACTACTTTATTTATGGCTTTTTTTTCTGGTTGCTGCTGCTAGCAGCCTTGAGACATTTTCTCTTTTTAGAGTTTATTGTCTCTTCTCTAGTGTTCTCTCCTGACTTTGCCTCCAAACTCTGTCTGGCTCACTCCACTCGTCTCACTGGATTTTATTTTTCCCCCAAAGCTTCTTCTGTGTTATTTTGATGGAAAGTTTCACTCCAGTCTAAACCCCTCAGACTGAGGGATTAACAAGATTTAACAGGCAGCTTTTTTTTTTTTACATAAATCTTCTCTCTCTCTTTTTTTTTTTTTTGATTCTTGGTCAATTTATGGCAAACTATTCCCACAAAACCGTGCCATTTCTCTGTCTGTAGGGTCAATGCTGAGGAGGTGATGCCCGGTGGTTGATTTAGTCTTGCCAATGGCTGTTGTTTCTTTATTCATCAAATAAAACAACAAAAATGCTTCCCGTGGTTTCATTCATATGTGTGTTTTATTTTTCTTTTGACAGTATATATCAGCCACACACAGTACAGTCTTGTTAATCAGTGCAGATTAATCAATGACAAGTTTAGCGTTTGTTTTGTGCCTTTTTACCTTGCCTTTTGTTTGTGTTCTGTCTAGATCTATAAGAACCGTCATATACCCTGGATTTGACTTGTTTTGACTCGAATACTTATAATATGCATACTTTAACATGTCTTCCCTTATTTCATCCATTTTTACAATCCCAGTTTAGCACTGAGGCTGAAAATTCCTTAAGAAGGTAGTTAAGTATTTACACCAATAGGGGGCAAAGTCAGACTGTGATCAGGACAAAGAATGGCTTTGCTGTAGTTCTGAGAGAGAAGTGGGGTGTGGGGGTAAAATTACACTCATGTGTCTGTGAAACGTACAAAGTGATGATAGAAATAATGACAGTTCCAGCATAGATGCATGTTTTATGGGAAATCAAAAGCTGTAGGGAGTAAATCCAAAAACATAAAGATAAAGGGCAGTGCTTTTAGCTACTGCTGTGCCATAGTGCAATGTTTTTATCTTTTCGTTTTATAACTTTGTCTTTTGATCTTTTTTCTTCGTGAGCTGTTTCTTATTCTTCTATACGTCATTATCCTCAGAAATGTGGTCCTATGCCCAAACGTTTCTTTTTCCCATGCTTTGGGTCTCCTTTCAACTACACTTTCACCAACATCAGGTGCACAAACTTAAACTAATGTTGACCTATACTTCGACACACTTTAATACTAACAGGATCACGAAGGCCTGAGCGAACTCCTCTATCAGCATCATCCCCATTCATTACCATCCTCATTGGCACTGTTTCCTTTCAGCAGCGTCTTACTGTCAAAACATCAAAGTTAGTGTTCTATCACTGTTCTTCTTCATCTGATGCCTCCTAATCGACTCAAAACTGCTTTCCACATCTCCTGTGTTATGCCCTCCATTTCTCCTCCTCCCCTCCCTCCAGAAATGGCTCTTGTTTTGTAAGCGGGGAGACAAATTTCATCCCCATCACCACTGTAATCGCTGCCATCACAGTCGTAGTATTTACTTCTCTCCCTCCAGCAGAGTCCCGCACATCAAACACTCCACAAGTTCATTACAGTGGCCACTCCATTATGTCCCCAACAGTAAATCATGCAGTCAACCATACATAACGATATTTGGCTGTACATCAGAGTTAATGATGGCTGGTGGGATAGAATGTTTCTGGCTGTACATCATGTCACACGCAAGGGTAACGGCTTTCACATGTACACACATAAGACAACATGAGTGTGTGCACAAGTGCACACGCGCTCGGGAACAAACATGCACACAGTATATCACTTTGTTTTGAACAGATCAGTGGTTTTTCTGTAAAGGTCAGTGTTTCATGGTGTGCCATAAAGCATTTTTACAACCGCCTGCTTGACATACATAAACACACATACAGCTTGAAAGCAGAGGACTGTGGCAAAGCAGGCACTTGAAATCCCTTTCCTGCACGACAAACAGCGATAGCTGTTTGGAAATTGTGGCTTTGTGTTGCTGTTTCGCCTTCTTTTTGATTTGCATGAGGATGAGGCAAATTTAAAATAAGTAAAGCTTGAAGGAGCAATCATTATTGACCAAAAGACTTTAATAAATGTGTTTGCGAAAATCGGTTTTTCACCTTGGCAGATGAATTCATTTGTCAAATTAAATTCAATAATAAAGTCTAGCCTAATGGATGCTATTATGTAAAATGTGCACATATAGCAACAAAATCAGTTTATATTAATATATCAGTTTAAGAGACAGAAAACAAGCATTGCAACTTTAGGCCTTTGTATATTTTCTAATTTCTCTGTTAACACAATGTCTTCAGAGATCCTGCTTCATTATGTTCTTACCATCTGTGCATCGCAAAGGTAAACTGAAGGGAATTATAATTGAGAAAAGAGTGAACAAGTTCATTTGTGATCCTTTCTTTTTTCACAGTTGGAAGTGATTGCACTTGCACGTCTGGGGATCTCAAGAACATTTTGATTTTAGTACAGAGCTGAGGCTGTGGAGGCAGAAAGCCCAGTTTGGCTCAAGAGAAGAAAGCACTAGGCAAAACAGCAATTGTCATATCCAGAGCCATATCTATTCAGTGACAGAAGAAGAATGAAGTTTGTGTTTTTATTTGATATGTGCCGAGAACATTCTTTGATCAAAATTCAACAAATGCAAGTGATCATTTGGTGAATTGTTCACTTGTCATAACTGGAAAGTTATCATTTGGATGATGCCAAAAGCTTTAATGTAATTATTGTCCCCCTGATGAAAGGAAGTACAAAGGTTTTTGCCTTTTGCTGTATCCATTTGTCTTCCTGCCTATACCAAATTTACCAGTGAGCTTTTTATTTTATTTTATAAACCTCACAGAAAGCTATCATTTAATGCACCATTACAACTGGTCATCTTTTAGGAGTCAAACTCAACATGGCTGTCACAGCTAAGCAAGCACAACAATGTCTGTACAGTATACTCAGTAAGTTTTACAGATGTTGAGCTAAAATTGGATGTGGTATTAGTTGAAAGTCGTTCACAAAATAAACTCTCCGTGCACAACAATGATGTTGCTTGATTTCACACATGATGTTGCTTTCAAAGTTTGACAAAAGCCAGAGAGTAATGTGCATTCCTTCAAGAAATGTTGCCCATTTAATGACTTGTGATTTTGATTTTTTTTCCCAAACCTCCATTCAAGAGACAAATAAAAGCACTGGATTTTGCGCTAACCTTTGTCACTGTTGAGTTTGCAACTGTATTATTGCAATTTGCCTAAAATTTAATAAAACTGTTTTCAACTAATTTTAAAGTTTTGTTTTCTGTTTGGTAAGTTAAACAAGTGTAATTTCATGCCCTGATGTCTAACTTCTTTTTTTTTAAGTTCACTGATTGCAGCACAATAAAGCATGCACGTATTGCTCAATGTCTCAAGATCAGAAAGCTGTTAAAAATGCAGCTTATGTGAAGTGTACAACAAATCTTTAAAGCAGTAAAAAAAAGGGTGTGGTGGGGGAAAGAAAGAAAAATGAGAATAAAAAAAGAGAATATAAATGAGTGATGAAAAAAGTAATCTTGTTAAAACACTCCAGTAATTTCTGGTTGCCATAATGACATGCACACGCTGTTTAAAATCCAAAAGATAATGTGACGAGAAAAATCCAGAAAAGTAAAAAAATAGTAGAACAAACAGCATTTGTTTTCACCGGTTCTAGAATTGTGCCACTCAGGGTGGCTGCATGTTGGTCTGTTTTTATCAATTACGTCTTTTATACAAAGTTAAACCTTTTTTAAATCGTTTTGATTTAGAAAAGGCCATTCATGCTTTTATCACCTCAAGGCTTGACTACTGCAATTCCCTATACTGTACTGTATGCGGTAATCTCCCAATCCTCCATTAAACGCCTTCAGTTGGTCCAAAATGCTGCAGCTAGACTTTTAACCAACACCTCCAGACGTGAACACATTACCCCTGTTTTATTTTCTCTCCATTGGCTTCCAATTGATTTTAGAATTAAATTTAAAATTTTATTATTCACTTTTAAAGCTCTCAATGGTCTTGCCCCACTGTATTTGACTGATCTTGTAACTGTCCGTGAATATAGGAGAACACTGAGATCATCAAATACATTTCTCCTGTCTGTTCCAAAGACCAACTACAAACGTTGGGGTGACCGGGCCTTTTCTGTCGTTGCACCCAGTCTCTGGAATAAGCTACCTCTGGACTTGCGCTCCATCACTCATATGGAGTCTTTTAAATCTAATCTAAAAACCTTCTTATTCAGGCAGGCTAGTAGTTCTTTAACATTCTTGTTAGGTCTAAATTGTTTTTAATTTTTAACTGGCTGTTTTTTATTGTTGTTGTTTTTATTGTTTGTTTTTATTTCTGTATTGTTCAGCACTTTGTGCACCTTCTGGCTGCTGAAAGGGGCTCTATAAATAAAGATTGATTGATTGATTGATTGATTGATGTTGGAGTAGCTGTTACTTTCACCCTGGGATGTTACTTCTGACAACTTTATTTCCTCTTTTTTCTGGATGTAAATTACTTTTTTTTTGTATAATTACTTCCTGTGGTGTTAGATGCTGTGCAGCTGGAATGATTTTTACTGAAACCTTTTTACTTTTGGACATTTGTTCTGAAGCGTAACCATGACAATAAGGTGGTTTTTATAATTGGGAGCAGCTGATCAACTTTTCAAAAGCTCAAATACAGCCCCAAATCCCAAACGAGTTGTAAAGGAGGCACCGTGGATGCATCTCCGTCTACCTGGCAAAGGTGCTCAAGTGACATGACTGCTGAGATCCTTGGAGCTGGCAGGACACATGGTTCATGACAACCAGAAGACCAGGATCATCCCCCCGACACTTGTAGCTAGTTGTCTGCAATGATGAGGAGCTCAACAAGCTGATGAGAGGAGTGGCCATCGCTCACGGAGGAGTTATTCCTTACATTCAGGTGGTCCTGCAGCCCAGGAGGACCGAGAGGCTCGCTGGGTCTGGGTGGACGGATTGGCACATGCAGCCAGTTTCTTCAGATCAGCTGCGGGTGATCCTTCCTGCCCACAGCCATCAGCATCAACTAATTGAAACCAGGATGATGAACTACAACAACATTTAATTTCCTTTTGGGATTAAAAAGTATTTTGAATTGTATTGAATTGAATTTGAAATGAAGTGGCACCAGTGGCAGGTGAGCAGAAAACAGCAAGGAAAGGAACAGAAGCAGCAAGGCAAGTTAGTACTAAAACATAAAACTTTAAATCAGAAAGGAAATACAGTATACTGAGCAGTAGCTAGCCACCCTCAGAACACACTTTGTGCTATTTTTACACGCTTCAGGAGCGAATAGACTCATGAGCAAGGCACACAAATACCTCTTTCCTTGTAGGAAAGAGGAGCATGATAATCAGAATCAGCTTTATTATCATTGTAGCGAAATACAGTGAGTTTATGTTTGTACAGTTGTCCAAAAGATGCATGTTGCTGCTGCTCCTGAGAGCACAGCCTCTTATCCTTTTTCAGAATACTTCTTAGATAGAAAAGAGGAAAAGGCCATGAGGAGAGGACAGTGGTATTACAAAAAAAATCTCTTCATATCTTGCCTTTATCAAGACACGATTTAACACATCAAAATACTCTAACTGTAAACAAAGTTGTTGGTCACATGAAACCCTCAGTTCCCTATCAGTCAGTCCACTGCGGTGCAACATATGATATGGGAATTGCGCCCCCGCGCGGTTCACCTGAAGCATTACAATCACGCCTTTTAAGGCAAGTGAGCATCAGCGCCACCAAAGGGCCCCGCCCCCCTGGTATAAAAGACGGTGACGCCTCGCGTTCGGTCTCTACTGTATTTGCACTTCACCTTGCTTCACACCTGAACTTCGCAATACACAGCCTCGAGTGACTGAACCGACCAACTAGGAGGTGAGCGTGCTCCCTACCAAGGGCGTCACTGAAGACTTCCCTGTGAACACTTCGTTTAGCAACCGCTAACTAAGTGTCGACGACGTTTTTAGCATCAGCTAAACGTCCATCTCCGCTGTTTCGTCGCCCAGTTTAGCAGGACGTTAACTGTGCCACGCGCCTACCTGTTAGCTAATGGAGCTAACGGGTTAGCCCACACGAACAGCACAGCGAGAAGAATTCTTCTAACCCTGTTTAGCTATCGCTAACTGGCTTCCAATCGACGCCTTTTCTCGACCATGGCTCCTGAGAAAGGCAAAAGGAAATCGAAGAACTCCAACAAGGCCAGCATACCAGCGAGCCCTAGTTCTCGGCCTTGTCCCTGCGCATGTTGCTACTTCATTTCGTTGTCGGACACACACGACACCTGCCCGATATGCCTGGGAATGGTCCACGCCAAGACAGCTTTGGAATCCCCTGAGTCGTGTTGTCACTGCAGCCAGCTGCGTGCGACAGTGCGACGGAGACGCGTAGACTTCGTGGCCAAGGCCATGGGCAACTCCACCGCGGTAAGGGACCCGCTCCTCTCAGAGACTCTCATGGTGTGGTTACACCGAGCAGCTTTTCAACCTCCAAAAAGCTCCTCACGCACGCAAGTGGACGCACTTGTGAATGTAGCGTGTCCAAACCTGAACGCCAGAACGCGAAACAGCTGCTAGGTGTGTGGGAGGAGCTTACCGGTATACAGAGTCCTGCGCACAGAGTCCTGCTCACTCCGCCAGGCGAGGAGCTTTTTATTTCCGTCTCTGTGGAGCAGACTTGACTGGTCGTGAAGGAATTGTCGCGAACACACAGCTACAATGAGTTTCTCTTCCATAGTCCACGACCTCGCGGGTCTTTTCTGTGTCCGACAAACAATACGTCACATAGTGCGCGCGCACCCTCGTTTCCGCGTCACATAGGGACTCTCCCCCTGACCCCCTCTCTTCTCCCCCCGACTCTCCCTGATTGGTTGACACACCAACCAATCAGGTAGAGTTGAGCGGCGTTTGAAAGTTTGAACCGCAAAATCTTCAGCATGTTGAATGCGCGGTTTGGAGGCTGAAGCCGGTTCACGTGCACGGAAAAACGCTTCCCAGCACGCTCAACACGCACGCGACCTGACGCCAGACGCCAAGAAGCTGCTGGAAGCGCGTCCACCATTGACTTTACATGTAAACTGGACGCTCCTGCTGCCGAAACGCTGCTTGGTGTGACTACACCATCACGCCTACAGCGGAGCTGGAAGCGGAAGAGATGGAGGACAATGGAGCGTTAAGCTGGGGCGACAGAATGGATCTTCACAACCCCGACGAGGACCGACTTCGACACGAGAGACATGCTACATGCTGATGAACTATCGCTCACAGCCTCTGGTGAGCTGTCGGACGACGAGGCGGACAACGAGGAGGAAGGAGACGTTGAGGACTTCTCCCTGGGATGTTCGAGCTATGCCGCAGAGCTGCGGAGGCGCTGAAGGTAACTTGGCCAGAACCCCCACCTCGACAACAGTTAACGAGGTTGGCGGGGAACTATTTCTTTGCCAAGCAACAGGCCGCTGTGAGACACAGGATGCCTGTCTTTTCTGACTTTTTGACGGAGCTAACTCACTCCTGGACAGAACCGAGAGCGCCCTTGACACTGCCACTCTCCCAGTTCCTGGACATCGAGGGCATGGAATCAACGGGCCGGGCCCACATCCCGCAGATGGACGAGACTTTGGCCGCACACTTGGCCCCCAAGACGTCGGGCTCGAAGCCCACACTGCCCAGCAAGCCATGCCGTGTGTCAGCTCTTCAACTCGAAAAGAGGTACCGCGCTCAAGGCCTCGCGGCTCGCGCCCTCAACACTGCCTCCATGCTGTAGGCTTATCAGGCTGAGAAGCTACAGGAGCTACAGCCGACCACTTCAAAGAAAAAGGTGGCTGAGATCTTGGACGAAGCACGCAGAGCAGCAGACTTCATCCTCCGCCTCACCGGCACAGCAGCCATTGCCCAAGGGAAGAGTATGGCTGAAACGGTGATTGCACAATGCCATTTATGGCTAACTTTGACTGATCTCCCTGAGAGCCAGCGTTCCTCGTTCCTCCACCACGCCATAGAGCCATCAGGTCTGTTCGGCGGTGCCCTGGAGAGGATACAGAGCAGATGTGATCAGAGGAGAAAACAAGAGGAGGCCCTGTGTGAAGGCATGCCTAGAAAACATTTCTCGCAAGCCAGAGACTTGAGTAACCAAAGAGGCTTACAGCAGCATCACCACTCTCTCACACGACGCCCAGCTCAGAAGAGGCCGATGCTCGAAGTTGAGCAATGGCCAAAACCCGCCTCAGAGCAACATGGACGTGCTCCTCAGGTAGGCCAGGCTTGGTCAAAGCACAGGTTCGTCCCACGCCAGACGGGTCAACCCAGAACTTCTTCTGAGGTGTGAGAGAGGAAGTAGAAGTCAGCCTGATCCAGAGCTGTTCCTACACCATTACAGGCACTTTCACCCATCGGGAAAAAGAAAGGTTGAACTTTTACCACCAGTATCTGTGTTAAAGAAACCCCGATTAACTGGCCCAGAACATTTAAACACATAAAAACAATAAAATGTTTGTGTAATAAAGAGAAATTGTTGTTTGCACACAACAATAAAGTCTCAAACTGCCCAAAATGTTCTGTGTCATGACTCAGCATTAAAGGGAAAACCCCACCATTTTTTTATGTAAACAGAGTCAATAAAGAGTGCGAGAAGCCGTCTCATACATTCAGCCAACCCCCCTCTAATAAGACTCTATCTATCAAAGGCCCAATGAGCCTACACGGGGGTCAGAGGGCAATCTGTCACAGACAGACACCTCATCCCTACCAGAGGGGCAAACAAGCCCTCAGCTGAGCAGAGAGGAGGAGCCACTCACACACTACCACCTCACCTGAACCAAATGAAGTCTCAAGTGAACTTGCCCTCCAGGCTCGCCACTCAAGCGAGAGCCTGGGCAGCGTGCAACCTATTGCAATGGGTCATGGGAACTGTAGTTCACGGGTACAGACTACAATTCTTCAGACGTCCACCTCCTTTCTCTGGGGTGATTACGTCAACAATGAGCTCAGCTCGCGCCCCCATCCTAAGAGAGGAAATATGCTTGCTGCTACAAAAACGAGCAGTCAGAGTTGCTCCTCATCAGGAAGTAAACAAAGGCTATTACAGCAAATACTTTGTAATCCCAAAGAAAGGGGGCCTGAGACCGATCCTGGATTTAAGACTTTTGAACAAACGACTGAGATTGTTCAAATTCATAATGTTAACACTGTCAGGTGATTAACTCTGTACGCCCGGGGGACTATTTCTGCACAATGGACCTGCGGGATACATATTTCCATATCAGCATCTTGCCGAACCACAGAAAATTTCTGCGTTTCACATTCAAGAATGAAACGTGCAAATATTTAGTCCTGCCTTTCGGCCTCTCGACTGCCCCGAGGGTATTTACAAAGTGTCTCGAAGCTGCCCTAGCTCCCATGAGGAGCCAGGGCATCAGAGTTATGAACTATCGAGTGAGGTCACACCTACAATCCATGGGTTTTGTGATAAACTCAGAGAAAAGTCAGCTGTCCCTATCCTAGGACATTGTTTTCCTGGGATTGAGGCTAAGCTCTGTTCTGTACAGAGCAATACTTTCAGAAAAGCGAATATCAGACCTTTAGATCTGCTTGGCCCGCTTTCAGCTAGACAAGACTGTGACACTCAAGCTCTGTCAACATCTCCTGGGCCTCATGGAAGCAGGAATCGCTGCAATTCATCAGGGCTTATTAAAAATGCGTCTGTTTCAGATTTGGACACACAGACAACAGCAGCTCGCCCCTGCAACAAACGAGGGGGCTCAGAGTCGACGCAGACTGTCTGAAAGCCCTACAGCCATGAAGAAGTGCTGCTGCACTCAGCAGGGGTGTCCCACTGGGCAGAGTGTTATCTCGGACCTTAGGGATAACAGACGCCTCAAAGTCTGGGTTGGAAGGTGTTTGCCAAAACCAACAAGCAAGAGGTGTGTGGTCCCAGCAGGAGGCTCAGCTCCACATCAATCAGCTAGAGCTGATGGCTGTGTTCCTGTCATTCAAACACTTATCCAGGAAGGGTCTGATCACATGTCAACATGTTTTGATAAGATCGGACAACAAGTGCGTGATTGCGCACATCAACAGAGAGGGGGGACGCGATCCCGCCCGTTGCTGACCCAAAAACTTTCGAAATGGTGCAGCTCACGAGTGCTGTCACTCAGAACAACACACCTGCCGGGGGAGCTGAACTACGAGGCAGACGCTCTCTCAAGAGGAGCGCCCCTCCCCTCAGAGTGGCGTATTCAGCCATGTATCGTGGACCAGATATGCACACGATACGGGAAAGCAGACGTAGATCTATTTGCGTCCAAGGACAATGCCCACCTTGCTACGTTCCACTCAATACTGGACGTCTGCGCACCTCTGGGGCTCGACAAGTTTGTACACTACTGGCCAGCAATGAAGCTGTATTATGCGTTCCGACCTGTCGCTTTAATTCAAGCGACACTGGAACGTGTACGCAGGGGGGCCCTTTCATTGATTCTGGTAGCTCCAAGGTGGCCAAAGAAGGCCTGTTTGCAGAAGTGATTTCACTTTTAGCAGGAACACCATGGCAACTGCCTACACACAGAGACCTCCTGACGCAGGCCCACGGGCAGGTGTGGTACCCTTGCCCGGGCCTCTGGGCACTGTAGGCCTGGCCTCTGAAAGGAACAGGCTGTTAGCCTCTGGCCTACCCAGTAATGTGATAAACACAATACAAGGTGCTCGTGCAGAGTCAACACAAACACTTTATGCACGTAAATGGCGTGTTTTTGAGATCTAGTGTCTAGAGAGGAATATTACCCCATATTCCTGTAATATAGCACAGCTTTTCACTTTTCTGCAGGACCTGCTGGAGAAGGGCCGCTCCTTTTCTACTATTAAGGTCTTTTTATCCGCTGTTTCAACGTGCCATGAAGGATGGGGAGGGCAAATCACCCGGTGCCCACCCTCTCATGATCAGGTTCATGAAGGGCGTGCTAAGAAAAAGGCCTCCAAGCAGAGTTTTAGCCCCACAGTGGGACCTGTCACTCGTGCTGGACGTCCTCTGTGAGCCACCATTTGAGCCACTACAGAGCATTAAGATTGACCTGCTATCTTACAAGACCGCCCTACTCTTAGCTCTGTGCTCGGCGAAACGTGTGGGTGACCTGCATGCACTGTCAGTCTATCACCTATGCACTCAGTTTGCTCAGGATGGGTCAAAGGTCACCCTGCGTCCAAACCCTGCATATGTGCCGAAAGTCCCAACTTTAAATTACAAAAGTCTGGGGTTTGGACTGTCTGCTTTTCCTCCTCCTCCTGTTCTGAATGCAGAACAGAGGCATTTAAAGGCGCTCTGCCCTTTGCGGACCCTAAGCACTTATATGGAGAGAACCAGCAATTGGCACAAAACAAACCAGCTGTTCATATGCTTTGCTAAGCCTGTTCCAGGCAGAGCCTTGTCAAAACAGCGCCTCTCCTACTGGGTGACAGAGGCCAATTCTAGAGCATACAGCAGCAAAGGTCAGCAGGTACCCAGTGGGTACATGCTCACTCAACTCGAGGACTAGCCACTTCCTGGGCCCTATGTAGAGGTGTTTCAGTAGCTGACATCTGCGCAGCTGCTAATCTGGCATCTCCAAACATGTTTATTAAACACTACAGCCTGGACGTTACAACTCGTGACGTCACACAGGCTGTGCTCTCCACAAAGGAGAATTAAACGTGTTAATGCCTGACTGATTGAGGCTAAAGTTCGCAAAAGCATGCATTTACAGGGCGTGATTGTATGTTCCCATATCATATGTTGCACCGCAGTGGACTGACTGATAGGGAACTGGAGGTTATGCACCATAACCAATGTTCCCTGAAGGAAGGGAACAAGGTGCATTACATGTTTGCACATCCAATGCCCAAGCTCGGTGAAGTGCATGTTGAGACCGAACGTGAGGCGCCACTGTCTTTTATACCAGGGGGCGGGGCCCCCTGGTGATGCTGATGCTCACTTGCCTTAAAAGGCGTGATTGTAATGCTTCAGGTGAACTGTGCGGGGGCGCAATTCCCATATCATATGTTGCACCTTGTTCCTTTCCTTCAGGGAACACTGGTTATGGTGCAAAACCTCCAGGCTCCCCCGTTGATCCCATCCCCCCATCATTGTTTAAACAAGTACTACCATCGATTGGGCCAGCTGTTCTTAATACAGTATTCTAAACAGTAGTATTGCTACAAGCATGGTCCCAGATGTTGTCAAGCATGCAGTGGTCACTCCATTAATAAAGACACCTGGTCTTGACCCTTCAGTCTGCTCAAATTACAGACCAATATCAAAACTCCCCTTTCTGTCTAAAATCCTTGAAAAAATAGTTTCTACTCAGTTAAATCAGTTTCTAAATATGAACTAAGTCTTTGAGGTATTTCAGTCTGGTTTCAAGCAGCTCCACAGCACAGAAACAGCTTTGGTTAAAGTTTGCAACGACCTTCTAGTATCAAATGATTCTGGTCACTTTGTGGTACTTGTACTCCTTGACCTTACCGCTGCTTTTGATACCGTCGACCATAGTATCCTTATATCACGGATTGAACACTGGGTCCGGATTACAGGTGCTGCATTAGACTGGTTCCGCTCATACATATCTCACTGACAGAAGTTTTTGTGTCAAGGTCGGGAACAATGTATCCATGTTAATGTCTCTTTCCTGCGGGGTCCCACAGGGCTCTATTCTTGGACCCCTTATCTTCACGCTCTACATGCTCCCACTGGGGTCCATCGTAAGAAAACATGGTACAGTATTTCATTCCATTGTTACGTGGATGATTGCAAGATCTACCTGCCACTGAAACCAGCTAATGCAGGCTCCCTCCACCCTCTCCTAAATGTCTGGATGACATTAAGACATTGATGGCTTCAAACTTCCTAAGTTTTAACGCTCAGAAGACTGAAGTAATCCTCTTTAGCCCTAGTTCAGCTGCCGCCTCTGATCATATAAACTTGGACTCCCTCCAGCCTTATCTCAAGCACTCTGTGAAAAATCTCGGGAAGGTTTTTGACTCTGACTTTAAGTTCGATAAACAAATCAGTTCCGTACTGCAGAAAAGCTTCTTCCAACTGCGGCAGGTAGCTAAGCTCAAGGCAGTGTTGACCTGACCTTGAGACACTATTCCATGCGTTCATCACAACCCACCAGGATTATTGCAACACACTGTATGCTGGGATCAGCCAGGCCTCCTTCTCACGTCTCCAACTCTTCCAAAATGCAGCAGCTCGGCTTTTAACTGGTACACGGATCTGAGCACATTACACCAGTTCTCTCCTCCCTTCACTGGCTCCCCATGCGAACTAAAGTCGACTTTAAAATTCTGCTGTTGACCTATTAATGCCTAAATGGCCTCGCTCCCCTCTACCTCTCTGAGCTGCTGGAACCATATGTTCCCTCTCGGGTCCTGAGATCATCCAATCAGATGCTTTTGGCGGTTCCAAAAACACGACTGAAGCTCCGAGGAGATTGGGCGTTTTCAGTCATCGGCCCCAAACTCTGGAACAACCTGCCCCCCAACATTAAGCCTCGGATATAGTTGACGCGTCGCATAGGGCGCGCGGCCAAAGTGACGCAATCGCGAAGTCCCCGCCCCCGCGCTTTGGCCAGCGCGTTGGTTTCGCGCAAGCCTAACGCGCGTGCCGAATTGATTGACAGGTCGGGTAGGGACCTCACCGACAGCCTTCACGCCAGAGCCTGCAGCTGTCTGCGCCGCTGTGGTCGTGGAAACGGCGTCGCGACGCATGGAGGAATGTTTTTTATGTGATTCAAATGTATTAAATTCCCCGAGCGAGCGGAAAGCCATTTGTTTTTGTTGTGTGATTTCAAACAGTTCTTCTTCTACGGTAGATTTCTTCTTCTACACCCTTTCTTGCAACATATGCACAGGTTTTAGAGGGTACTGCCACCTGCTGGTCAGTAAAAGAACAGCACTTTGCCATGCGCTGCTGTGCCACACTATAAACGCATGCACAGTGCGCGCGCAGCACGCGTGCTCCAGCTTGCGGACCAAAGCGCGACTATATCCGAGGCTTTAGGCAGGCCACCTCCCTTCATCTGTTGAAATCCCTGCTAAAACCCCATCTGTTCTCTCTGGCGTTTCATACTATGTGAGCTGACTTAGTATAGTTTGTCCTGTGTCTTTATTTTTAATGCTTTTCTTATACATTTTTATTATAATTTTACTGCTGTTAATTTCTTAGTTTTACCATTGGTGTGTGTTACTGTTTCTGTAATTTTTAAATCTCTTTTATGTTGTTTGTAAAGCACCTTGATAACAGTTTATCTGTTTTAACTGTGCTCTAGAAATAAAGATGACTTGACTTGACTACCAGCAAGCACACAGACACGTTACATATGCAGCTGACAGCGAGACGATGAGATTTGTCCATGAAGCACTTCCAGATAGACCATAGTCCTGATGAGATGTTAGTGTCAGCCGGTGCAGCTCTGATAAGCCCTCATAGAAGTTCTCAAGGAGGAGGGGGGGTTGCAATAGACAGAGCTTTTCCTTAGTTTACACATATCCCAGGAGAAATGTATAAATCGGCTTGCTTCGAGGCCAAAATCTTACTGACAAAAACGTACGTACTTAAAAAAGTACAGTAAGTTTTAGTTTAATGTTTTTGTTGCTGAGCTGATCTCTGTGGAAACCTTGTCACGTACCATACTCCATTGTTTGGACCTAGCAGGCTCTCATTGGCCTTCTGTCTCAGCGCTTACCTTTTTTATTGTCTTCATATGAAACAGTCTGGATATTAAGTGCTTGATGTTTCCTTCTGTAACAAGTTGACCATCTAACAATAAGACCAGTTCTGTTGCAGCCATCAATGTTGACTTTTCCTACTGAATTTTACCTTTAAAAACACAACAGCTGATTTTGGCATTTAGTTCACTCTGCTGCTCTGCTTTGTTGCGTTCAGATAAGTTTATAACAATAGACGGCTGTGGCAAAGCAACGATTACACATCATTACTGCACTATTACATTCAACAGCATTAAACAGCTTTAATTGCAAGACCGAAATGTCGTAATTATAAAATGTATTTCCTTAAGAATGAGGCTTTTAAAAAAGAGACAGATATTTCACAATCTATTAGTGTAGATTGGGTTTGTGTTTCCATGCAGTATATACATGCCTTAATGCGTAATGATGCAGTATATTGAATAAGGTGAAAAATAAGCATTGCTGTATTTATGACAAGTATTAAATTAGCCTATAGCTCAAAAGCAGCTCCGGCAGACTGCTGTGTGTGTGTCATTTGGATCTTGTGTGTATATTTTCAGCAGCGCTGCTGAATTGTCACCGTGTGAGATAAGCTCCGGGGGATGAAATTATTTCTCATGGCGGGGAATTTTCCTGTGCAAAAAACACAAACTGTAAGTCTGGCTCTTTCTCAAGCTTTTCATTTAGCACTCTGCTCCTGCTTCTCACGATGAATTCAATTCTGCGCTTCAAAGCATGAGGCGAAGCGATGCTGCCCATGATGATGCTGGGGTTTTTGTGTGCATGTGGGTATGGTATAGTGTAGTGCGTGTGGTTTACAGACGTGTAATGTTGACTGCCATGTGGTTAAAATTACCTCCCACGAATGGCTCCAGGCAGCGAGGCCTTCGGAGTGGCATGCACAACCAAACACGCCCTACAGATGCCCAGATTATCCCTCTGATGTGCAGATTCTGCACCTACAAGAGACAAACACTTTCAACATTTAATGCACTCGTGCATGCTCACACTCCTGCAAAGTTGTCCTTAATCACAATTCTGGTCAAAGTTTACTTTTCAGGTTTCCTCTGGTGACAGGAAGTATTTGAGGAGGTGGAGTTTGATGGGAAGCAGATAGCAAAAGTGTTAGGCTTATTGGACAATTGGAGTTCACCATACACACACACACACACACACACACATTGCACCACCACTCTTCCTGCCTTCAGGCCTCTTAAACTGACTACTTTGGCTCCCAAGCTTTCATCTGTTTTTATTTATTTATTTATTTTTCAGACCAGCAGATCTGGGGCTTTCTGTTGCCGAGGCACAATTTGACTTTGATGCAAAAAGAGAAAAAATGTTAAAGTATTCCCAGTTTGTTGGACTTCTCAAGAGTGCTGTGTATAATTTAGGGCAATTACAGGTTTCTTATTTTTTTTCCAAACAGCAACTTCTTCCCACATCTGATACATCACCTTGCAAGCTCACATGAAGAAAAATCACACACAGGAAGCAGCTGTGCATGAATGCAGATGTCACAAGGATGGGAAGGTTTTTGAAAATGGCAGGTATGGTCTACATATGTTCACTCCATGTGTGGGGAGTAACAGTTTTCAGGGTATCTGGTTGTTTTGGACAGCAAATTAAAAATGATACAAATTCAATCCAAGAAAATATTTTAAATGGCATTCAGAAAATAATAAAATGTCATATGAGAGTTAAAGGTCTTGTTATACTGAGTTTATTATACCATATTTTACGTACTATATGGCACATTAAGTTCATTCTGACAGATTTTTGAGCGCCAACCACATAAAATCGGTTCTAGGTCAGTAAGCACAACCATAATTAATACATGAGGCGAACCAGATTACAAGACTCACTGTCGATTTTTTGAGAAAATTAAAGGATTTTAAGTGCGCCTTATAGTCTGAAAAATACGGTAAGTTTGGAGTCCATGGTTTATTTTCAAGTCATTATTTTGATTCCTTCTTTGTTGCAATTTTCATGATTTTCTGCCATTTTTTGTAATTTGTTTTTTTGTTTGACTTTTTAGGTTGTTCCTTGGTTAAGTTCTGCTTTCCAGTTTATTTTAGTTTTATTTTTTCACACCTGCATCCACTTAGCCATTTCGTCCCATCGGGTGCATTTTCTCCCATTTCATGTTTTTCTCATTAGCCTGTCATTCCTATTACATACATTTTGATTTGTTTGTGTTTTTTAAACCTTTTTGTTTTCTTCAGTTTTTCTTCATGATTCATCGCCAAAGGCATGGGTGCGTTTGGATCCTCCAACTATTCATTGTGATCAGCTTAACTCCCTTATTTTAATCAGATGGGGAAAATGTTTAAACTGGAAATCAAACTTTTTTATTGGAAAAAAGAATTGTCCATGACAACTTATTTTGTTTTTTCAGTTAATCCAATGCTAACTGTTGTGTTGCAAACTTGAAAGGATGTAAAATGAACTTGCTAATCCTCCGCACCACCTACGGCAATTATATGCAGGAGAATAAAAGTGGGGAAAATGACATTTAAAAAAAGCTTCAAGATAAGCTAACATTGTATGATTTTTTTTTCTTTCTCATCTAACATGAACACACTGATAAGAACTTGCCTCACAGTCTAAATAAGTAAATCAAACTTTTGTAGCAAAATGTAATTTCAACCTAAATCAATTTCAAATGTTCATGACTGACATGTCGGTCTCACAATAACTCATCACGGCAGGGTCTAGGCTTGTGAAGAACAAGTAAAGAAGGGCAGTGAATAAATAAAAGAAACATGCATCAGTGGTCAGTGATGGAGGGATGGGGGTGATGTGTGATGGTATGAGTGACGGTCTAGAAGATGGAGAATTTAGCAAAAGGTGAAGTGCTTCGAGTGTGACCAACAAGACACAGACTGTTGCAGATATGTTTTTTTATTTTCTTATTTTACTGTTTTGCCTATGAGAGAAAACGGGACAAAGATGAGAGAAAGCCAAACTGTATAATGAAAACAGCCCTTGTAAGTCAGAGATTTACAGAAATGTCATGGACGTGACACACTGTGATGATTAGCTGAAAAAATAAAATGGAGAGACACTGGAATAGGGAGAAAAAGGAAATAATTGCAAAACCTTCACAAAAACCTCCAGGTCTTACTTTACGCGTGAGGTACACTTTTAAAATGTGTTCAAAGAGGAGAAAAGCACAAAAACATTCAGGACGTTGAAATGAGGACAGAGAAATAATAAGATATCTCACACTAAAGGTCCAAATGTCTGTTTAATATTAGAAGGTAAGATAAAACCCAGTTTTAGTGTTCTGTATTTTTTATACTGCTTTAGAAAAAGTTTCCATTGGGATCGTTTGGATCAATCCTTTTTAATATAACAGGCAGTGATTTTATAACAGCTCATTCCAAACTCTGAATTCAGCCTTGGATAACAACCTGAAGTAAAAAAAAATTAAAAACCATGCAGTGCTGAAGATAGGTACATAACATGTGGAGAGTTTTTTTTTTAGGACACAAACACAGTTTTTAGTATTTTTCAATAGGAGGATCCGTTTGGTGGCATTTGTGTGTTTTGCAAATAAGTCTGCACTGGTCAGTTGGCAATACAAGTTTCAAAAGTATATTTCTACTGTGTTCTCAAATTATTCATTTTCAGGCAAGAAGGGATGAAAATCCCTAACCATGTGATCCAGCAACATGACAATATTGAACAAATGTGAAGTTTGAAACACTAAAACGCAAGCAGTTATGTCCTGAATGACGCTTCCATCCAAATCCATTCATCCATCTATTATCTTTACCCGCTTCTACCTTTTTAAGTTACGGGGGGTCACTGGCTGAGAGTTATGGCCTCACCTTAAAGAAGGGTTACTGCAGTTCATTGACACTGAAAATTCAGTGAGCGTCTGGCGTGATGTCAAACCCACAATGACTTCAAGGACGTGCTTTTCCCATGAGCTGTCATTACAACGTGTGCAGGCGTTTAGTGTGTACATTCCTGAAGCTTTCATCATTCTTCTCTCAATGCTAAAAACAGAAGGATTGATCCAGTATGAGTCATAGAGGTGTTGAAACATCATTCATATTTTTTTTATTAAGCAGCTGAAGATACACGTCTGAGGAAGTAATATGTACGGTGGCACCGTAAATATTAACAAAAATGTAAATGTTTAGTTTTTTTTGCAAATGATCTCCATCTATTCATTTAATCTGAATATTGAGCAGGGGAATTTATTAAAAAATGTCACTAAATCACCCTAAAATACGCATTCAAGCCATTTTCATTTGCAGATTTGTCCCTGTTTTGTGGAGCAAAGCTCCCTTCCCTTGTTTAACCTTCACCCTGACCCTGTTTTCCCTTTTAACTGACCCAAATCCATGGGCGACGTGACACTGCACTCCCATGGCCCTT
>JBBPBX010032537.1:4475-19838 GCA_038048925.1 Garcialebias charrua
TATATATATATATATATATATTATATATTTTTATTCATTTTAGGACATGACCAGGATACCAAATACAATACTTAATACTTCAAACTAGATGCTTTACAATTAATATCACTATAAATATAATAATACAATCTAAAGTATTTTTTTACTGTGGAAAATATTTAAATTTGTGAGTTTTCTTTCCTTAAGTATAGCCCATAATTTGTTTGAGGTGTCGTCCATTGGTTTTCTATGCCCTCTTGATCCTGTGCAGGGTCACAAGGAGCTTATATTTGGTAATAATCAATATTTACATTGATGCTTACTGCTGTCATGATGATTAATAGGCATTGTCCTAATTTAAATAAATAAATAAATAAAATAAAAATCAACAAAAAGAGAGGGTACACCTCAACATGTCATTAGTTCATCATAGAGCCATATAAACACAAATGTCATCTATGAATGCATACCATTTAACATGCACCTTTGAAAAAAAATCCTTGTGAAGGATCGGATAGTAGTACCTCGTTCCCTTTTTGCAACATCTCTTAATGGACTGGAATGGCCCAATTCCTCTGTATGGATGTAGAATCAACTTGAGTAGGGTTAAGAGGTGAAATAGGATTTGTTCTAAGTGACTAATAAGAATGATAGCAATTCTCCTCCTTTTTTTATTCCTCTTGTAACATGGCGTGATTGTAAAGCTGGCCCGGGGCCTTTGCCAGCTCATTACTCCCTCTCTGTTTTGCGTGTGTGAGTGGGCTCAGCATTTTTATCTGATTGTATCTCTGTCACAGAGATTGTTATTGCTGCCCCCACACTGTCACAAACAGCTGCTTCTCACCCACCCTATATCTTCTCCTCCCATTCTATATACTGCGATGATCTCAAGCATCCAGCGCACACTGTTCTGCCATGGAATGAGGACAGATCTCTGAACATGTGAGAAGAGAGATGACATCTAGTAAGATGGAGAGATTTGGGGAATGTGGCATACTGTATAGTATGTCCAAGCACAATAAGGCATCTTCTTTGGTGTTTGTTATTCAAGACTACAGTTACATGCAAACATAGAGTGGATTCATGTTCATTCATGGTAGCTAATGCCATATTGATTTAGATATTCACAGAACAGCCATGCACTTAACATAGCTCTTAACTGCATTTTACTTTTTCGAAATAATGAATCTTTTAATCCATTTTAAACTCCTTGACACACAAAGTTTTGGCTGATAGAGTATAGAATAATACTATACTAATGATCCTCCAGTTGAAAAAATGTACAGTACATAATTTAACAGAATAACCATTCTATACTCTTCCATTTTGTGATAAGGATTGGCTGAATGTTCTTCTTTAAACACGATCTGTCAAATACGACAAGATAATTATTTAATGCCCTCAAGGGAAAAGCTATCCATTCCTCTATCTCCAGTTAGACTTCACTTTCTGCTGCCTTCATGGTAGAGCTGCTCTCTTTAACGTGGTCTAATTCTTCAGAGATGCTAAATAAAAGTGATTAGGCTTCCCCAGAGACATTTTTCCTTCCCTATTTGCAAAGATTCAAACCCTGCAGCTTTCTCTGCATGTTTTTTTTTTCTTCTTCCAAGACCCACATCACTTTGCATCCACTTGCTGCCTATGAATCAGAGAAGGAATAATTGATAAGGTGGGGTTTTATCACGTTATCCATCTTTTAAATCACAGTTTGTTACTGCAATAATGACAGACAAGCTAATTATCCGCTGGTATGGATGGTGGTTGGTGAGGATGGTTCGTTTGCATGTTATGAATAAGGCAGAATAGCAGTTCAGTGTTTAGAGTTGTAGGCTTTCAGTGAGGTCACAGGATCATGTCCCAGCCTGGGACCTCACTGCGTAGTTTGCATGTACTCTTTGTACTTGTGGGTTTTCTCCGGTTTCGTCACAGACCAAAAACACCCATGTCAATTGGTAACTGAATTGTTTCTATGTGAGGATGAGAGTTGTACATGGTTGTTTGTCTCGTTTGTGTATACAGTATGTATCCATGTGATGGACTTGCAACCTGTCCATAGTGCCTATCACACAGAGGAGATAGACACCATATCCACTAAACTCAGAAAGGAGAAGCAGGTAAAGAACATAGATGGATGGACGCTATGAACAAACAAATGTAAGTTTGATGAAACTATGTTTAGGTTCATTATCTGTTAGTGCACACATATGTCTGTGGATTAAAGGCAGGAGATCAATGTTATATTGCCTTGTGGTGTCGGTAATGTGATGTATGTTTGTGGTAATGTTGCTTGTCGGAGTTTCATTGATTTGTTCGTCTCGGGCTCTGAGGAGGATGGGCGATGACGGCAGCTAATAGCTATGAATCTGCTCATTAAATAATGACAGAAACCATAGAATGGAGCTGCTGATATGAGGATACCGTACAACAGGTTAGAGGGCACACTGTGGTCACAGCAGTACTAATCATGACTGAATGACACAACCGAGGACAATGAGTAGAACCTTAAATTCGTCAAATTAAGGACCTGATAATATTTCTATATTGCAGTTTTGTACGTTTTTATAAAATATGGAAAGAGAACACTGGTAGAGTTATGTTCTCTGTTAAGTCCAAGTACTTTCTAAATCATTTTTATAGTTTTAAAGTCTGGTAGTTGTCTGATCCGCAGTAGTATTTAACTCTTACAGGTTTTGTTTTGTCACCTTACAACCAGGGTTTTAAAATTGATTTTTAGTTGAATATAACCAATGAACCTATGCTAAATATTGCAAATTGATTTACTAAAAGGGTGGACACAGGTTTAAAGTCATTTTAAATGTATAAAACTAAAATCCGGTGCATGTTTATGTATCCACTATCACGACATCCACTCCTATTACCTTGTTGACTTCCTGAGTCTGATAAATATCACCTTTTCTGATAAACTCTGAAATCCACACCAGTCATCACTCAGACTAAGTCATCTTAGTAGTAAAGACTACCTCCAAGAAAGAGACAGCAGGAAGGCTAACAGGCTCTAGACATAGAACAGAGACTATGCTGTGGAGAAGTAAAGATCATGGTTGACGTAAAATAAAAATCACGTGCCACTACAAAAAAACTGCCATGATTGTGGTTGTCTAACATCCATACATCCATACATCCAATTTTACCCGCTATACTTTATGGGTCATAGGAGTCACTGGTGCCCATGTCCAGCCATCCCTGTGCCAACGACTGGGGACAACCTGGACATGTCTCCATTCCATCACAGGGCCACATAGAAACAAATGAGACAAACAACCTCTCTCACTCACACCTAGGGATGATTCAGAATTAGCAATCAGCCTAACATGCATGTTTTTGGTCTGTGGAAGGAAATTGGAATACCTGGAGAAACCCCACTCATGCATGGAGATAACTTATAAACTCCACCCAGAAAGGCCACCGGGCTGGGATTCAATCCAGTGACCTTTTTGCTCAGAGGCAGCAGCTCTACCAACTGTGCCACCATGCCTCTCCAAACAAACATCCAGAAAGTCAAAAATATCTATGACATAGCTGGACTATTCTTTTACAAGCATGGGTATCTGTCTGTGTACAGTACACTGGCAGAGCTGGACTTCAAGGAATGTGACCAGAAAACTGTCTCTTGAAGAAATAATAGGGTAGAACATTTTGATAGTCTCCAGTGTGCCTGTTAAATTCCAAACTTGTAGTCAGATGGAAGTAACATTTTCTTCTTTGATCATCAAGAACAACACTAGGTCTCTAATACAAACCAAACAGCAGGCGTCATGCTGAGAACACCAACTCTAGAATGAAGCATTGTGGTGGCAGCATCATGCTGTGGGGGTGTTTTTCATTAGCACAGACATGGAAACTGGTCATTGTGGAAGAAAATATATGATAGAGGTACTGTAAATTCAGAGAACTTCTCGAGTTTTAGTCTTCCGAAGATTTGAGACTGGATCATTGTCTCAGATCTCTTTCAGCAGGACAACGACTCCAAAAACATAGCTGAAGCAACAATCCACTGGTTTAACATTAATCCATTAAATGTTCTGGAGTGATCCAGTCAAAACCCAGATCTCCAACCTGGAATCTCTGGTTTGATGTTATGGTTGTTGTCTATAAGTAACATCTATCCAACGTCAAGAAGCTGGCCAAAGTTTGGTCAGAAAGCATGAACAACGATGCTAGTGTTTAGACATGCCAAGCTTGCGGAGACGTACCTGAAGAGTCTTGCTGCTGTAACTTCTGCAGTAGGTGGAGCATCGAGCTAAAGTATTTTGTTGGCCCATTACTTATAACCATATTTTTAAAATAATAATAATTCCTGTGTGTATAGCAACAGGTAGAAAGATAACCAAAGGGTTGCATATGTTTGTAACCTTCTTTAGAGCTATTTCCATTTACCAAATGATGTTCGTTGATACCTTTACTTTGAATTCACACTATGGTATCACAAAATCTGCAAAACTGACATCGCAATTACAAACCCCTGCAATCATGTACAAATTTCCTCAGCTGTAGAGCTCTGACCGTCTACCTTGTAAATGTAATGGATTCCTCGTACCCTATCTTTTCCATTTTTCGGTCATCTACCATTAGCAGCAATTTAGCTTTGTTCAGCAGTTGGCAGCTGACAGCTAATCCACCGGTGTTTTTTCAGATTTCTTGATAGAACTGTGCAGTGACTGTCTCCGCTATGTTTGCAGCTATAATTTGACTCCACCTATGGCAACGGATGCTAAAAATATACTACTGCTTGGAAAGGCAAGTTGCTTTGAATGCAGTCACTCGATGAATAGCACAAAATGTGATGATTTGGTATCTCCTTTGGCAGGGCTGCAAACTAAGCCTCTCAGATTTCTTGATAGAACTGTGCAGTGACTGTCTCCGCTATGTTTGCAGCTATAATTTGACTCCACCTATGGCAACGGATGCTAAAAATATACTACTGCTTGGAAAGGCAAGTTGCTTTGAATGCAGTCACTCGATGAATAGCACAAAATGTGATGATTTGGTATCTCCTTTGGCAGGGCTGCAAACTAAGCCTCTCTAATCATGGAGAACATCCCCAGCTTGTCGGAGCGTTCCAGCGATTCTTAATCTCCACTTCCATGATCTGGTGGTTTGAGCAAAGCCACCTGGATTCTCCTCAGCGTGTGCCAGGAGACTCTGAGAGGCAGCACAAAGTGTCCCATCTGACAGCTGACTCTGCTCTTTAACTGTGGGAACTTTCATCCACTTCTCCACCACTTTATTCCAATTCTCTTGCCTTTTATTTTTGGATTTCCTTGCTCATTTTCACTTCACAGGGGGGGAGCGACTGTGCTGTGTGTATTTGTCCTCTCACAATCACGTTAAGGTGTCACACGAACCAGATTGTTATAAGCCGAGAAATCGCACATCGGCTGAAAAGTGCATAAATAGTTAAAAAAAATGATGTTTGCTAGGCTTCTTTTGTGCTTCATTATTTCCATGTTTTACAGTGCCTGGCAGCCTGTATGTGTATTTCAATTACCTTTTTACTGCCGTGTTCCCTGAAGTTAATTGAATAGAAGGAGAGCTTGTATTGGTTTGCTCTGTTGGTGTCGCAGTGTTGACCTCCAGAGCTTACATCATGACTCTGACCTTCTGCTAACTGCCTCGCTGTGCGTTTGGGGAAACAACTCATGGGACCCTCAGTCGAGTCAGTATGCTCTTTTTCTGCTCCATTTCTGCTCCCCCTCCTCTGTGAATCATCGCCGCCCCTTATATAAATGACTTTAAACCACGTTGAGAAACCATCAAGAGAAATTACGCACGAGTCCTGAGTCACACTTCATTTAATGGGCTGGCTGATTTTGTTTGTGCTCAGCAGTGTTGCCATCCTTCTCATGCTCAGTATCCTCGGGACACGTTCGCGCTGCACGTGGAGGTTGTGCTTCCGAGCGCGCCTCTGTGTGCGTTTTTTAATGCAGCCTATTGTGTAGAAAATGGCGGTATGGGGTTTGTAAATCTCTGTGTGTGGGGGATTAAATCTTTAAAGAGGCTGCAGTGAATAGCGGCTACATTTCAACACCCAAAGGTTAATTCTCTCATATCAACTCTGAACACCTCGGCTCATTTCAGCGAGTACTCTTGACCTCTTTACCCAGAAATAAAA
This sequence comes from Garcialebias charrua, assembly GCA_038048925.1. NCBI lineage: Eukaryota > Metazoa > Chordata > Actinopteri > Cyprinodontiformes > Rivulidae > Garcialebias > Garcialebias charrua. Next base: position 10,588 of record JBBPBX010032537.1, read on the forward strand.
ACTGGCTTGCAGCTTTGTTAGGAAAGATTTGATATAAGAGCAGCCTTTACTGGGGATTTCTCGGGCATGTAAATTAATCTAGTGACACTAATCAGGTGAAGGAGTTCATTGGGGGGCCAGATGGGATTTTTTTATTTTATTTTTTTTTCATTACGGGTGAAATTTTGAGATATCGTTAGGGAATTTTTAAAAAAATTATTCAGCACAGAACTACAGTAAAATGAAGAAAACCACTCCAGTTGGTTGAGAGTAACTCAATTAATATTTTGCTTAAAATGAAAATATGATTAACAAAAGACTGAAACTTTGGAGAGCAAAGACTTTATGAAGAAGGTAGATGATGGATAAAAGTGAAATATTGTGATATCACTGCTTAAAGTGAGCTGATGGATATGCAGATTTTTAAATTGATAATAGAAAACACTACCGTATTTTTCGGCGTATAGGTCGCACCGGAGTATAGGTCACATTGTCCAATTATTACCAATAGATTGGAAAAATCCCTAGATAGTTTGCACCGGAGTATAGGTCGCACCTACGTTTAGCTCTGCTGCAAATGTCTGCCACAGGAGCGCACAGCAAGGCTTTTAAGAAGATTAACACTTAAAAACAATTATTTGTTTGATAAAAATTATAGCAAATATGTGTCTGAGCTGAACTTTTCCTTAATAAATGAACGTAATTGTGAAATGAGCTGGATTTAAAAATTTGTTTTGCCGAAAGTGATAACAAGCCATATATAGGTCGCACCTGAGTATAGGTCGCAGGCCATGAAAAAAATGATAAAAAGGTGTGACCTATACTCCAAAAAATACGGTAATTCAGGATGCTGAAGCTCATCCTTTTATAGTCTGCAGATAATTACATTGCACACATACTGGATATTTGAACAAGAAATAAACAATTAGGACATGCTTAATTGGTAGACAATTTGCATGAAGTCATCCATTTAAGGCTAAATTCTGTTTCCTAGTGTTATCCCTACATCTATCGTGTTTTGGTCCTTAAAGTCACAGGAAGTACTGGTTAAATTTAAAAAGGGGCATTAGCAACAAAAATACTGGTTAGATCTCCAACAATGTTGAGTCAGGTCATCTGTATGGTTTCTTTTTTTGCCGAGAAGTTTTGTCCTGATAAATGGATCAATCAAAGCTGTTAGTCATTTCTAATTCTCTGACAGTAAAACTTAAGATCCGTCACACTTGTAGAAAACTTTTTTTCCTCCCTTTATGGAGCGGAGTCACTCCAATTCCACTTGAATGTTGTGCACCCAAACATTAAGGTTTCCTTGTATTCCCTGTTCACTTCCAGTCCAGACAAACAGACATCTTGAAAGCTGCAAACCTTCACTCTTCAGCGACGGGGAACATGTGCACACTGTTTGTTTATTTTTGAAATCCCTCATTTCATGCTAAACTAATTTGCCAACATAAATAATGAACATGAAATGCTGATTAGTAGTTACCTCCAACCACCACAGTGCATAAATGCATCTCCGCTGAACCACTAATACAAGCAGCAAATCTAGCTCCCCTGACTTCCTCGTACATCTCACTTTCACGTGATCACTTACAGATGTTTAACTAGATCTTTGCACATGTCAATGCAGAAGCAGTCGAGTGCAACTCGGTGGATCCTTTCAAACAGCAGCCTGAAATTAATTTCCACTAAACTCTGTTCTGTTGGTATCTCTGCAGCCTTCCTCTTACAGTGCATCCTCCAGTGAGATCTGTTGTGATACGTGATCAAAGATCTCTTTCTCCCTCGTCTCTCTCTTGTGTCCGCTGATATTCTGGAATCATCTCATCACGTCACTTTCCATTGAAACCAAATCTGCTTCATTTATGTGGAAACTTGAGGGCGCTCAGCATTCCTGAGACGCTGCGAGCTCGTGAACGTTGCAGTCAGAAAGATTGACAGCTGAGATAAATACCCGCACGGGGAAATCAGAGTTAGGCCATAAGGAGGGAAATATGTTTAATACATGGAGATCTGACAGGATTCCAAGTGTGCAGACACACTGGCATTTCTTTCTCACTGTGTAATGACACCAGTGGGATCAGTTATGATCTTATGGAGGTGCACTTCACTTTAACCCTGTTCATTTTTTTAAGTTTTAGAATCATTAGCTGCATTTGAATATTTTAGGGACAACAGGGTTGTCAAGCTTAGCTACAAAAACGGAGCCAATTTTAAAAAATTTGGTCCAAGCCAAGAGACAGTTTCAGTCAATATGTTAACTCGTCACATTCTCTACATATTTTCTGGGCTGCACGTCCATAATTTCTGTGGCTTCCAAGTTTGTCCACTGTCATGAGAAGTCTGCAGTGAACAAAGTATGCTCAGTTATTTTTTATTTTATTTGTTGGGCAAAATTAGAAGCACTAAAAAACATTTTGCATTTAAAATATCATCTTGGGGATCAGATAAGATGTTAACAAGGGCCAGATTTGGACCATAAACCTTGAGTTTAACATGTGATTTAGAGGCAACTATATATAATTTTTCTTTGGTATCTTACCTGTTAAATTTAGTGGCTAAGCTTGGATTTATTTCTGCAATTATTAAAGAAAGTAGGATGGAGTATTGTAAAATTATTGTATGATAACTAATCTCGAAGACAAAATAAAATAAATGAATAAATAAAAAATTGAAAATGCACAAACGTGTTTTCTTCACCTGTTTGAACATTTGCAAATCTGTGACCTGCTGATTTTGAATTATTTCCAAGAATCACAATGAACAAGAAATTAATTTATTTGTTTCTAATTTGTGACAAAATAATTTCATTATTTATTTATTAACCTTTATTTTACCAGACAAATCCCATTGAGATCACAAATCACTTTTGCAAGGGAGGCCTGGGCCTGAAGGCAGACTAACATGCATGTTTTTGATCTGTGGGAGGAAACCGGAGTACCCGGAGAAAACCCACACAAGCACGAGAAGAACATGCAAACTCCACCCAGAAAGAGTCCTGGTCCAACTGCAGATTGTACCCATGACCTTCTTGCTGTGACGCAACAGTGCTAACCACTGAGCCATCATGCTTAAAAGAGGGGGAGTGGTGGCAGAAGTTAAAGAAGGGAACCTGTTATCAGGGCGCCATTCATTTATGAATCATAAACTGTAAACATATATATATATATATATATACTATATATATATATATATATATATATATATATATATATATATATATATATATATATATATATATATATATATATATATATATATATATATATATATATATATATATATATATATATATATATATATATATATATATATATATATATATATATATATATATATATATATATATATATATATATATATATATATATATATATATATATATATATATATATATATATATATATATATATATATTATATATATATATATATATATATATATATATATATATATATATATATATATATATATATATATATATATATATATATATATATATATATATATATATATATATATATATATATATATATATATATATATATATATATATATATATATATATATATATATATATATATATATATATATATACAGGTAACCCCCGATTTACGAACGAGTTAGGGAGATAAGAACGGTTCGCAGCTCGATTCTGCCGTAGCTAGGGGGTGAAATACCGCTAACGGAAATACCGCTAACGGAGCGCGCGCACACATTTAAGCATGTACAGTAGTGTACTGTAATGTTAAACATTGCTATTCACATTTACAGAATAAATAAAAATATATTTTCTTACTTTGAGATGGTCAAAGCCGACATCTTAGGTTGCCATGCGTTGATTGTTGTCGGGCCGAGCAGCGCGGCGGCCGGCAAGCTAACCACGGCAGCTGCTCAAGGCCTGTGTTAGCTTCTGCTAGCCAGGCCATGGGCTGGTGTTGGAGCGGCGGCGCGATCGGCGATCAATCTGCAGCTGCTGCTCCAGCCTGAGACGTCCACAGAGCTCACAGAGCGATTCCAGCTAGTAATTAATCCATATGATGCCATCCTGGTCACCAGTGTTCAAAGGCCGGCTCCCGGCAGCTAACCTAAAATGGCGTCCGGTGTTCTACATTAATTTGTGACCGTGTAAACTGAAGACCTACTTCCTGCTGCCCAAGATTGCTCAAAAATGATCAGAAATGATCATTTTTATCATAATTATTATTTATAAAGCCTTTAAAACAACCACAGCTGCAACAAAGTGATGTACACATGAAATTAAGAACATTTAAACACAAAAAAAATATTATTATTTTTTTTAATACAGTAATTTCATATTTTTATTAAATATGATACGTTCGTAGGTCCCGTTGTTCGTAGGTCGATGGAGTCGTAAGTAGGGGGTTTGCTGTATATATATATATATATATATATATATATATATATATATATATATATATATATATATATATATATATATATATATATATATATATATATATATATATATATATATATATATATATATATATATATATATATATATATATATATATATATATTATATATATATATATATATATATATATATATATATATATATATATATATATATATATATATATATATATATATATATATATATATATATTATATATATATATATATATATATATATATATATATATATATATATATATATATATATATATATATATATATATATATATATATATATATATATATATATATATATATATATTATATATATATATTATATATATATATATATATATATATATATACATACAGTATATATATCAGGTCTCTCTTGTAAATGAGTCTCAGAGGTTCAGTGGGATTAACATCTATAAATAAAGGTTGAATGAATATAATTTTTTTGCCTTTTCATATTTAGTGTTTCAGATTACAGCAGAAACTCAACTCTACCTTCAGCATCCTGTGACATATAATTATTAATATTTATTATTTTTTTATTTGTTCATTTTACATTTTACAAAGAGAAAACATTTTTACATTATAGCAGTAAAATGAAAAAAGATAAAACATAAAGTCTGCTTCCATTTCTTGGTACAACAAAGAGCCAGAATAAGGTACTGTATATGAACTGTAATTGTAGGATATGCTTTTAGTGGCCAAACAAACAGAAAAAAAAAAAGAATAATTTAGTCCATTATTTAAGCAAAAATATATAAAAGGCATGTTGTTGACTTTAGGTTTCTGCATTGTGTGGTTCTCCTCTGTGCTGTCAGTACGTTGTTCCACCTCTTTCAGGAAAAAATAAATAACACACACACACACACACACACACACACACACACAAACACAAAACAGAACGGAAATGCAAGGGTGTGGATTTTCACATCTTCCACAACCTTCTGTCAGAGTTCATTTCTCTACAACTGGTTCTTTGTACCAACCAGGGATTTGCAGAACAGGAAGCACGTTCATACATGTGTGAAACCCTGTTGGACCAAAAGAAGATAACATTTTCCAAGTTTCTATTTAAAAAAAGGAAAACAAGTTCTATTTTTTCCCTCCCCTAAACTATTTATTACCATCTGCAGCCACAGTGCACCTGCTATTGTCCTTTTCTAAATGCAGAGTTGTGCTGATTGGACCTGTGCAGTGTGTGATGTGTGTACCTGCACAAAGCTGGCAGAGCCTCTCAGGGCTCTGCAATCAGAGGAGAGAACCTGTAATTCTGACTTCTGTGGGCTTTTGTGCACGCCGCTGATTATGTGTACGTCTGTGTGTTCGCGTGAGTGCCCATAAGTGTCAGTTATTACTGGCTGTGTCTCTGCCATTCAGCGTCAGGGTAGGGGGGCGTCCACCATCTCATTTTGGTCAGCACCCCAATCAGACCTGGCAGACCACCCTTGGCAGGGTTAGCCCTGCAGGAACTATGTCTTTGGACATTGTGTATACATCTGTGCGTGTGTGACCTCTAGCATTATAGATACCTCTAGGAACTATGTCTCATATCTGGGCAACTATTCATCATTTCCATATTGTGGCCTTGATGAGAAATGGTTTCATAATACATGTGCAAGGAGATAAAATCACGGAAGAGAGAATTAATATTCTCTGGGCTTGTCAGGCTCATTTAAGCAAGCCCTGTGTTTCGTTGTGTGGCCTCTGACACAGATGATTGCGTGGGCAGCTATGCAGTTTTTCCTCATAATTACTTTTCGCCATGCCGCTCTTGTCCATTGTCAGCCTCAATAAGGCAGAGGTCTGTGGAAGCAAGAGGGAGGGGAAGCAAGACAGAGGACGAGATGGAGCATGGCGCCTTTTTGGCTCGTGCACAATCTTTTTTTGAAAAAAAAAAAAAAAAAACACCTTTGTGCTTTTTGCGTTTGTGCCATTTGCACATCCTGGTGAGGCCCAGACATTTTGGCTGTAACCAGACTTCATTTACTAAAATGTTACTGCTAATTACTCCAGTTCACAATTACTGAATTAACAAGCACAATGACACTGGCAAGTTTAGAATGCATCCTAAAAACTGTCATTAACACCTGTCATTTATTTGTTTTATTATATTACCAAATGATGTTTGAATCAACTGTTTGCTGGTGAAAGCACATGTATACAACCCACTCGTATGCATCAGGTTTTCTTTTGAAACTCAAGGCAGCGCTACAATGTAAATGATTACAGTTATCAAACACTGCAACTAGCACATATACATTGTCAAATACGTATTAAATAATAACTGTGCCACACTTTGAGGAGTTTTTTTAGGACATTGTTCAAGTACATACACTGGTTTTAAAAAAAAAAAGTTAAGCATCCAGAAAAAAATTGGTCCAATTTGGATACATTGTACTCCATATGCAGACCAGTGATGGTTATGTAATTGGTTCAATTTGCAAGAAGCTGGCACTTTTAGCTTAAACTCTAGGTGGCATCAGGAGTGGAGTGAAGGTGCAATCAGGCAGCTGCTTAAGTGTCTGACATTCAGTTAATGAAAGCCGCCAGCCACAGAAGATTTTTCATAAATGTACTGGAGAGCATGATCATCTCTCCATGGAATTGGATTTTGTCACATTTTTGGGTTTATACAAGGCTAGAGGGTCATGTAGTTTTTTCAGTGGCCCAATGTTGAAACCAATGTTACCTACCCATGTCTTGAAGGTTCCAATCACCCCAGATACATCACACCAAATCACTATCCTCAAATCTTCAACTTACCATTAGAGTCCAGTGACACCTGCCATCCAGACAAGGGTTTTGAACTCTCTACCACAGCACTATGCTGACATACTTCCTCACCCCTCCTGAGACAGCACTTTGACGCAGTCTTGGAACAAGACAATGCCTGTAAACACAAACCACGTGTCTGTGGGCTGCCTGTGTCAAGTGGAGGTACGTATGATTAACCAGATCCTTCAGACTCCCAAAATAGGTATTGGCATCAGATCCAACTAAGTTGGAGGTACAACAATCATGCAGCAAATCACTGCTTCTATTGAAACCAGAGAGGATGCCACATAATTAATAATAATAATTTGTCACATTTTGTCATCTGTGTATGTTTCCCATACTTGACAGACGAAATTGGTCTTCTGCCTTTAACCCAACCACCACCAGGTGGTGCAGCGAGCAGCGTAGTCGCGCTCGGGGAGCAGGAGAATAAAGGGCGAGATACACTCGCGCGTCCTCACGATACGCCAATACGCAGCGTACGTATGCCCCGTACGCAGCGTAGCCCCGCGTAGCCCCTCAGGGCAAGTACGCGCAAAGGTATTTTTTTACTACGCATACGCGATTCGCATACGCGATGCGCGGTGTCTGACCTAAACTTCCCCGGCTCCGGACTGTTTTGTATGTTACACAAATGAAATAAATTCCTCTTTTTTATCGCTGATCGGGCCTTTTCTTTTGTTTTTTTGCCTAAAGTCAAGTAACCGCTTCTTCCTCCGTTCACTCGATGAATGAAATGAATGAATTCAGGTCCTACCTGGGTGCGCGATGTTTTATATATTCCCTGGTGGGCTGTGGGCTGCAGGAAAAGCACTCCCTGTTATTATTTTTATTTCTGAGAGAACTTTTTATAACATATATAGTAGAAAGACCGTATCAGAACACCGCAGAAGTCTGAGCGAGCTGCTCACGATAGGTTTCACTTTGAGCTGACTGAAATCTGTCAATCATTTCAGTAGGCGTGTCAAAGTGACCAATCAGCGAGCTCAGTTGAGTCCTCTCCGTGGAGCGAAAAACTACCGGAAGTGACGATCGGAAGTGACGGTACGGAGGAAATGACGTAGAATTTGGAGCGAAAACACGAGAATCTACGCGAGAACATCAGCCGAGCTGTAGCAGAGGCTCCGTATACGCGCGTATACGGGCATATACGCGCGTATACGGAGTCTGCTTCACTGTATCTCGGCCTTTAGATGTGCACTCATAGACACCCCAAGGTGTGTAGTGGCCGGGGCCGGGGCGCGAACCCGCGTCCTTCGGGTCCCAAGTCAAAAGCCCTGCCACTACACCAGCTTGGCTCCACATCCTGCTGTACCAGCACTGTACTGGTTCTACCAATTCTCATAATTCTGATCTGATAATGTCATAAATGCAGTGCTGTTACATGATCATTCAGCATGTTAGATTTAATTACTTGTACACTTTCAAGATGCTTTACTTCTTTTGGTCAGCGAGTATCTTTATAACATTCTTATGTCTTGCTACCATCACACATCCACACTCCCATGCACAGCAATCATGATGGCAAACATAATGAAGCAGTTTGCTTAAATAGAAACTACTTGCATCTCCTCATTAATCCATTTGTCTTAAACTCAACCCTTCTGCAGTGCAACAGCTGACTAAAGGCAAAAAAGAAAAGTTGACTAAAGAAATGTATATGTGCACGTGGCAGAGTTATTTTAATTGACTGTGCGGAGCGATGAGCCGGCTTGAAAGTGCTTTAGTTTGCAAGGATGACCAAGCAGCTGTAGCAACATAAAGTAATGTAATGGACCTTTCCTCTCCAGCCAGGAAAAAAAAGCCTAGAAAAGTTATGGGGAACTGGGAGAATGGACCTCCGGAGGAACATTTAGATAAAGAAAATAAATATGGTGACTTTTTTGTGCAATAACTTTGTTGTAAGCAAAGAGCTGATGACTGACACCATTTTTTAAGGTATCATATAAATTAGAGCCCTTCGGTTAATACCCATACAGGCATTTGGAGACCTATCGGTATCTGTGTTAACTGCCCCATTATGGGCCAATATAAACACTTCTAATATATATATATATATA
>JBBPBX010032537.1:19927-33828 GCA_038048925.1 Garcialebias charrua
ATGCATGTGCATATGCCACGGGGGTATAACGGGGTGAATTCTTTTGAGGTGTGTTTAAATGTAAGATTTCAGGATGAGAGAACTTTTCAGTTCTGAATGTGACAAATGTACCATTTCAGTGTATGCCTGTAACTGTGTGTGAACCAAGTGGTGAGCTAGATAAATCCAAGGTTAACTGTTGTCAAATCAGCCTTCGGGCCATGGATGTGTGGTAGATGCAAGAGCCATGAAGTGCTCCCATAAGAGGGGCAACCGAGCCCGGCTCCAGCTGTCGAGCTGCAAATAAGCACACCCACCCCACATCCCTGACAACACAGACATATGTCACAATTGTGTCTGAGGATCCAGGAAGCACAGAGGAAGTGGTGTGCTTTCTCACGGCATGCTACAAACCCTCTCGGTAGGTCAAGTGCGAAGAGAGGAGGCCATATTTCACAGTGGTGCTACGACAGAGATCTCACAGCATGTGCAAACACACACACACACAAAGAGAGAGAGAGAGAGAGGTCGAACATGATCCCCTCTATCAGGGAACAGGGCTTGGCAAGGTGAATGTTGCATGTCTCTGCACTGGCACGCCGATGACAGATGGAGCCTAGGTACCGTTAGGCAGACAAACGATGGCTTCATTAGGACGTGCCACTGGCAAGTGATAAATGTTGCCCTCTCCCAGCCATATTTGGAGCAAGATAACAAAAAAAAAGATGTGAGATGCTATGTAGTTTGGTCAGGAGGTGGATTTTGTTTGTTTGAGGCTACAATATAGACAATAAAATGCATTAAATGGAGGAGTTCACATCAAATAGCTAAGAAGAATTCAATAATCGTAAATATTTATTCATAATTGTAACTAGTTTTTTATGATCTGGTTGTTTTTAGCCCTTTTACTAAATGGCATAAACATGTGACTGATTGCTAACAGCCAAAAATTGATTAGAGGGATATGTTTTGAGCTCAGTGTGATGCTGAATGGTAGTAACTGACAGATTTGGTCATCGCAACATCTGTGCATTACACATTACCATATTATCTCATGGATCAATTTTATTGACAGTTTCAGAAAGGTATTGCTGGATGTACGTATAAAACTGATTAACGTTTAGATTCAATCCAGTTTAACATGACCACCCCAGCTAATCAGATTACCCAACACTAAATAGAAAATAATTGGGTCGGTTTTCCATCCATTCATACTAGGGATGGGGCCGATCTGATCCAGTATTGGTATCCGATACCAGCATAATTTAGGTATCGGATATCGGATCCAACCTGCCGATATTTCCGATCCAGCTTCAAAGAGCACTTGTGTTCTGTCACATTCTGGGATTGCCGTCTTAACATTGTGTGAGTTAAACCCAATGAAGACTCTCTTGAGCCTTACAACAGGAAACACCCAAACTTTAACAGCACACAAGAGGCAGGTGTCCTTATCACTCATGGTGCAGCTGGAAAAACTAAAAAACCGCTAAGCATGATGGGAAAGACAACACTGCCCACTCCCCTTAACCACAAAGAGAGTGGATTTAGTTGTCTTTCCCATAATGCTTAGCAATTTTTTAGTTTTCCAGCTTTAGGTGCAGCTGGAAAACTAAAAAAACGCTAAGCATTATGGGAAAGACAACAAAATCCACTCCCCTTAACCACTAAGGGAGTGGATTTTGTTGTCTTTCCCATAATGCTTAGCGTTTTTTTAGTTTTCCAGCTTTAGGTGCAGCTGGAAAACTAAAAAACCGCTAAGCATTATGGGAAAGACAACAAAATCCACTCTCTCAGTGGTTAAGGGGAGTGTGCTGTGTTGTCTTTCCCATCATGCTTAGCGTTTTTTTAGTTTTTCCAGCTGCACCATGAGTGAGAAGGACATGTGTGTGGTATAGACCTTTCTCTTGTGTGCTGTTAAAGTTCGTGAGTTTCCTGTTGTAAGGCTCAATAGTGTCTTCATTGGGGTAATCTCACACAATGTTAAAATGAATAGTCTCAGTACAAAAATGTCATTAAACTGATTCACATACCTGAATAGTATCGGATCGGAAAAGTATCGGTATCGGTTGATACCCAGTTTTAAGTATCGGATCGGAAGTGAGAAATGTGGATCGGTGCATCCCCTAATTCATACATCCATACATCCATTAGCCTCTGTTTGTTCCAAGGTCGGGTCGCAGGGGCAGCAGGCTGATCAGGGAGGCCTAGTCATTGGTTACCACTGCCACCTCTTCCAGCTCTTCTTGGAGGATTCCAAGGCGTTCCCAGGCCAACTGAGAGATGTAGTCTCTCCAGCTTGTCCTGGGTCTTCCCTGGGGGTCTCCTCCCAGTCTGGCATGTCTGAAGCACGTCCCTAAGGAGCATCCTAACGAAAAGCCTGAACCACCTCAACTGGCTCCTTTCGATGTAGAGGAGAAGCTCTACCGGTACTCCAATTCTTTCCAGGATAACTGAACTGCTCACCCTATCTCTAAGAGAGTCCAGCTACCCTGCAGAGGAAACTCGTTTCAGTGTCTGCAGTCTCGTTCTTTCAGCCACTACCCAGCGTTCGTGGTCACAGGTGAGGGTAGGAATGAAGAATGACGTAAACAGAGGAACAGATCGGTTTTACAGAGGAACTAAAATTCATCATAGTAGTAGAGCATCATCCCCAGCACATGCTCAAGTGCTAACACATTTCCCAAAATCTTGCAACATGGACGTCAACGTTTGACTAAAGTTACTGATGTTAATTTAATATTGCACAGTAAAAAGTGTCGGGGAATATGAATTCTTTCAAGGAATGAAGGCCATTAGGTAATGCCTTTGTTGCTGTTTAATGTTGCAGATCTAAATTCACTCCTTCCTCACATGAGTACTGTAACATCAGCTTACCCCTCAACACCTCCTGCTTTGCTCACACATGAAACAGAGAAAACAGAGGGGGTGTCGGGATGAAGCAACTGTGGCAGAGAGAAGTTGAAGAGGAGGCAGAGAGGATGGGAAATGAGCTTGAGAGAGATGATGAGAGACAGAAGGGAGAGGCGGGCCACGGGCCACGGCGCTCCCCATCCACACTCACATCCATGTCACCTCACCGTGTTGCAAATTAGGCTGCACATGCTCGCTGGAGTTGTCAGAACAGATATCTCAATGGTTGGCTTCAATTTGCATAGGTGCTCTGCTGACTGTTTTTATCTAACAAGCATGTTTGCCGTCATAACCTTTGTATTGTGAAAATGTATTATTGAATGTACGAATACTTTTAAAATATAATGAAATATATTTTGAGAAATCTAAAGAAATTAAGGGCTTGAAGTAATGTGTATCACCAGGTGCTTTTGATCTCAGAGTTTTATTTAAAGTTATCTTGTGTTGTAGGAAAAGACAGAGCAGCCATTTTGGGTGAGGTTCTTAAAGTGTGCATTAAATATTATCCTTGCACACAAGTTTGGACATTTGGTAATTAAAGAACAACTTCTCGCCCAACATAACATGTTCCCAAAAAAGTGGCTAATTCACAAACAGTAAAGGCTATCTAATCTCACCTAATTCAGTTTATTTATTAACCCACATTAAACATTATAATCATTAAATCCTGCTAAGATCTCAACCTTAAACCAGTCATCATGCTAACTTTTTTGTCCCAATATGTATGTTAAAGTAACAAACAAGCTGCATGGAGTTGATAATAATTGGCATGCTCTGACACAGCAAAAGAATGAGGGGAACAAATAAGTGCAGCTAATTATTGAAGGTCAAAGAAGGAAGTTTGAAAGTTTGGACCTTGCTGTTATTCAGTAACACGATTCAATTCAGTTTATTCATATAGCGCCAAGTCACAACAGAAGTCCTCTCAAGGCACTGAAATGAAACATTCATATACTGTAAATACAAAAAAGTAATTTAGTAAAAGTTATCTAAGAAAGCCAGAACATTGTGTTGAATCTTCACTTTGTCGCAGTCTCCCATCCTAAAAAAAGCACAAAGGCAACAGTGGAAAGGAAAAACTCCCTTTTAACAGGAAGAAACCCCCATCAGAACCAGGCTCAGGATGAGCAGCCGTCTGCTTCGATTAGCTGCGTTTGAGAGAACAGGAAGGAGAAACAAATACAAATGACAGGTCCAGATGTACTTAGGAAAGATAAAAAAAACCATGTTAAAATATAAATAATTACAAATACAAACAGGTAGAGTAGAGCAAGTAAATACATTAGCAGAGTGAGGAAACGTGGTCAGTTTGTTCTCCAGCAGTCTAAGCCTATTGCAACCAATTTCCCCTCTGAGCTGCGCGTGTGCGCAATTGCGCAATGCCCGCACATTCTCTTAGCGCACAATAAAATCTTTGCGCACATCCAAATTAAACTGAATGTGGTAGTATGTCCTATACCCTTTGAATGCACCACGCAAATGCGGGATCTGATTGGGTCTGGTCAGCCCGCAGGTCCGCCTCAACTTAAAACAATTGATGGACAGCGATTACATCCAATCACATTGACGCTCACGTTGTTTGGACCAATTACTAACAGGAAGGCGGGTCTTGAAAAGCAAGCATGTGTGTGTATGCGGCTTCACAGTCAAATCATGCAGAACATGGAGTTTGTCACACCGGGACAAAATATAGTTTTACTTTAGAAACAAGTGGCGCTCTGCCTCAATTTCTCTTCCTGCTCAAGTGTCCGGCACCTCCTCTGACTGACGATGTGTCCTCCTTTTGGACCGAATCAGAGAGCGCAGGTATGTGGAAATGATTTCAGAAAGACTCAGCATCTCAGCGACTCAATTTAAATTAGTGTTAAAACTACAGATTTTATATCTCATTGTTAGGTCAAGTAAACTCAGAGTTATGATCAATAATCCACACCACGTCTTATATCTGAATGAAGTCAAATATCAAGCGCGTTACAGCGAGAAGCTGCAGCTCCAAGTTATTTGTCAAGCACCAAATCTGCAGGAAAAAAATAAGAAAAAGACGCAGAAGTTGAACGGAGGTCAGTGCACGATAAAATCACGTGATAAAGTCAGTGAGAGCGGGGGTGATGAAGAGGAAGATTGTTAGAAGAGGAAGAGCAGACCTAGGCCAGGTGTGCAGAGGAGGGTGTCCAGAACCAAGCAGCATCAGTTCTGAGCTCTGCAGATGTTGACCCAGAGGGTGGACCAATGGAGGAAAATACACTTTTTTAAAAACTTACAGTAAAATAAACATTTTGTCAATAAAAAAAAATAATGTGGAGAACAAAAACCCTACAAGCATTAAAATAAAAATCATCTAAATTAGATATTGTTTATTTATTTGAGGCTGACAGTTTAATTAAGAAGGTTGATTTTCCCTCTGAGGATCATGAATAAATGAAGTTAAAGGGTTAAAACTGTCTAATTCAAATGAGATAAAGTTTGTAGATAAATAAAACAGGTTTTTGAGCTGCATGCATTCAGCTGGGAGCTGCAAGATAAAGAATAAAGATCAATTCATTGTGAAATGATTCTTTATGTTTTTTTTTTTTTCATTTTAAGTGGGGCAAATCACTTATATTAAAAGCAAACTCATGGAAGTTGCTGCTGTAATCTGATTCTTATAATAAGCCATGTAACTTTCTATGATCCCAGATTTATAACAGGTGTGTGGCCATAGTGTGCACTCCTGATGTTGCTCATAGTGGTCCTCAGTGTGCTCAGAGAGCATGTGTGTGTATGCCCAGACACATGAAAAATTAGAGGGAACATTGATTGCAGCATAACTAAGGGACAACTCAGGAAACCCAAGTCAACCCTAAATATAGGATTTATCACAAAGGGAAGTCTTAAGTCCAGTCTTCAAACTGGACAATGTGTCAGCCTCATGGACAGAAAGTGGAAGTTAGTTCCACAAGAGAGGAGCCTGACAACTGAAAGATCT
Source organism: Garcialebias charrua (assembly GCA_038048925.1). Classification (NCBI taxonomy): domain Eukaryota; kingdom Metazoa; phylum Chordata; class Actinopteri; order Cyprinodontiformes; family Rivulidae; genus Garcialebias; species Garcialebias charrua. The sequence continues at coordinate 25,782 of JBBPBX010032537.1, forward strand.
TCCTCCCATTCTGCTTTTGGAAACTCTAGGAACCACAAGTAAACATGCAGTCTGAGAGCGAAGTGCTCTGTTAGGAACATAATATGGAATAATAAGAGTTATAATATAAGATGGCGCTGTAGTCTGTTAGATTCCTGTTGAAATGGTTTTGGAGAAGCATCAGGAGGGTCAGTCATACATGAAGTGAACATGTTCAAATGCCTCCAGGTTAACAGAAGCAGATCATGTTGATGCAGAGTTTCTGATGTCGCTATGAGTTTCACCCACCTCGCATGTCAACGGTTCAAACAAATACCTTCTTTGATTTGTTTGAGATCAATTTATGAGAGTCGTATGACTCTCAGCTACCACCACACACAGCTTCCTCAACAATCCATAAAGCTGGCTGAGCTGCAATCATTTTTGTGTGTTTTTTTATGGTCGTTGTCTGTGATGACCATCCTAATGTACATCCAATGATTACGTAAGGTTTCATTATCATTCTTCCACTGGTTCATAAGATATTTTACTAACAGAAAAACTGAAGAACACATACACTGACACAATCAAAGCCATGATCATCTGCTTTTTAACAAGGCGTGTGAGGAAAAGACAAAGTAAAAATTATTCAAGAAAAGCTCACTCAGTTGTGTTGGACAGTGATAATGAAATGGTGGTCCTCGGGCCACATATAGTCCAGTTCAAGAATCTTTATTATCCCCGAGGGTTAATTAGTTTCATAGTCATGAGCACACAAAAACGTCCATATTACACAAGATATTGAGACGTTAAAAATCATACATAAGTCATCAATGTTCATTGAGAAGCCTGATCACCACAGGGATGAATGAGTTTTTCAGTCTGTTCGTTCTACATCTGGGCTGTAGATACCTGTGTCCAGATGGAAGCAACCTGAACTCACCATGGAGTGGATGATCAGGATCTGCCAGAATCAGCCAGACCTTGTTCACTGACCTCGCCTTGTGTAGATCAGTGACCCCCAATTTACACTACATGCGTTCCGGCTCCGCTCCGCTCCGGTCCGACCTCCGCAGCAAATACGCACCCATTATAATCAATGAGAGCGTTTACACTGGCTCCGCACGGCGGCGGCGAGCGGACGGCAGTCCGTCAAAATAGGATCCGATCCTATTTCTGCCGGACGCCGGAGCTGTGCCGGAGTCAACTTTTAAAGATTACGTCGCACCAACAGGAAAAGGAACGAGCACAACATCCGTATTTACAAAATAAAATCACCACGGGCGGACTTTTATCCTAGCTCTATATGGATTTATTTGTACAAAAATGCTGTCAAACTATCACTTATGACTACGCCTACAAACGCAATACAATAAATAAATAAATAAAAAAGTATACAAACATTAGGTAATTAAATGTATACGATTACATTTAAATGCACACAAATAAGCAAAAATGTACTTCTTTGAATGATCTACAATACTCACCCATTACAGAGCAAATGTCCTGAAAATATCTCAATGCAAAAAACAATCAAACAGCGAGGCAGTCTCTACTGTTGTTCTCCTTCTTCCACCGAATGAATTGTTTTGTTCTGACTTCCTTATTTATCACTTGATTTATCGCGCGATCTCGCAATTCCCGCGCATGAGTCTCGGAGCGGCGCATGCAGGCGGACCGGAGCGGAGCGGAGGTAGTGGAAACTGGACTTGAAACGCTCAGCTGCGACCTGCGGAGCGGAGCGGAGCGGAGCGGAGCCGGAACGCATGTAGTGTAAATTGGGCGTGAGGTTCTGTAGGGCGATGCCAGCAGTTTTGCTGCACATCTTGACAATCCCCGAGAGTTTGTTCCTGTGTTTGCATGTTAAGAATGAGGTCCATGACCTCATTCTTAACATGCAAACACATATTTTATTAATTTAAACACAATATGACATAATATACAGTTTGCTCACTTACATAATGAGACTTAACTTGGATAATGACACAGTCTGAGCCTGCTGGAGATTTCTGGGGAACTCAGTCGAATACACGAGGAGCTTAACTCTGGGGAAACCCAGTAAGTCCAGCACTATTTGAATTTGTTGTCAATCTTGCCATTGCAGTTATTTAGTTTTCTGTGAAGTTGTTCTACAGTAGAAGATGGAGTCAGCTAAAAAAAACTAGTTTAATTATAATTATACACACTCTCAAATGAAAGTAACATAAGCCTTGTTATTTCACAGATATTGGTTATTTTACTATTTATCCATGTTTGCAATTCACGTACAGGGATCCACAAATACATTAACTCTGTCCACCCTGGATCTTGAAATACAAACTAGGGTTCGGATAATCTCCAGGCATCAAATGAAAAATTTAAATGATAACGACATCACTGACATCATCGTCATCATCGTCATCAAATAAAAAAGAATAACATAACATTGCTGCATAATTGTTACAAAAGGTAAACTAAAAACGTCATATTGATTTTAAATCAGTATCACAGTAGTTGAGCGTATTTGTGTTGTCACTACGCTCCTGTTTCAAAATATTTGTACATAAGCCAGAGATGTTGTGGTCACAAACCACTTTTTATTTTATTTTCTGGGTTCAGAGTTTAAATTTTTTGCAAACAACTCATTTAAAACTTTTGCCAACTAAAACAATGTGGCAAATAGCATATTCTTATGGCAGCATAAAATGCATACATAAATCAGAAGAGTCATTATTACCAGGACGATGGCTGATTAGAACCTGACCTTCACATGCACTGACCAAAAAAGATTTGAGCAAATTTTGCTGATGACGCCTGCTCTAAGAAGATTTTAATTTATGAATTGTTTTTGAGTGTGCTGATTTTAGTAAACTTCAACTAGGACTATTGATTACTTTCAGCAACTATTGATAATCCATGTGTATAAATATTCCCAAGGACTTTTAAACTCAGTCTTCATTGTTACCTAGCAACTGGCCAAAAAATGTCTAGCTAATAAAACAAACATTACAGCGAGTTTACACTGCAGGTTGTAAAGGAACAGGTACGACTCCATGTTAGCACATTCAGAGCTTTCTTTTCACTTCAGTTAGAATCATTGAAGGCCTTCTCAGTACTTAATGGACTGCAATAGAAACCACTCATATAATCACAAAACAGATAAATCATGTCATCTGGACAGTTTCTTTTTGGAAGAAGCGTTTCATCTTTCATCTGAAAGACTTCCTCAGTCTGAGGCCTGCCACCAAGGTCTGTCATATAAATAGCGCCTTATTGACGTGTTTCAAGCCAGTCTGCTGTGGAGTTCCCAGAAACTGGAATTACAAATGCAAAAATGGTTTAGGTTAGCTTTAAAGGTGCAGTCTGCAGTTTCTGTAGTGCAGTCTGTAAGTTTTCTAAAAATATATTTTTAACATGTTTCTTCACTCTGTCACTATCTCCTGACAGACTGATGTTAGACAAAGTAATCTCTGAAAAAAACTATAGTCCCCTTGCTTCTCTAAAAGCATTTCTAAAAAGCCACAGTGACCCGCCGTTAACCAGCCAATAAAAACAGAGTTTTTAACCAGCCAATAAAAACAGAGTTTTTAACCAGCCAATAAAAACAGAGTTTTTAACCAGCCAATAAAAACAGAGCTTCTCACGCTCCTAACCCACGCCCCCGCCTGTCCCAGCCCCCGCGGCCGCGCAGGTTCTGGTTGAAATAATTGCAAAGCGATGCAAAACTGTTTTGTATGTGACACTAATGTATTAAATTCCCCTTCTTCATCTCTGATCTGGACTTTTCTTTTGTTTGTTTTTTTGCCAAAAGTCAAGTGATCGCTTCCTCCTCCACTGACTCCATGACTGAAATGAGGAAATTGATGAATTTGTCACGAGCGAATTAAACTCGGGTTCAACGTGGCTGCGCGAGGCTCAGCAGATTTCATGGTGTTCTGGTGTGCTGGACCAGCGCTCCATGTTTTTATTTTATTTTTTAGAACGTTTTATTAACATATAATCACAGAACTTTGCAGCGGTTGAGACAGGACATGTAGTGGAGGCGGAGCTAAGAAGGCAGAGCTGATTTTCAGTGAGAGCAAGGGGGAGCAGAGCCATATATGGCTCTGAGGGGGAGGGACCAGAATGCTTTCCCTGTTGAAAATTTTTCTTAGTGCTGCGTTCTACAAAAACTGCAGAGTGCACCTTTAAGGAAAATATGTAACACAATCAGAACACCCGAGTCAGATAAAACATTCAGAATCTAAACCTTTTTTATACACAGTCAATTCTACAGTTAAAGTTTGAACTGAGCATTATTTATTTATTTGTTTATTTTTATTCCTAAATAATTATATACAATGGTTACATCTTTGCAAAATGATACCTAGAGCTGTCTTAAGCAGTAATAGTTGTGATAAACACATGGTTCAGTCACAGCCATCTGTTTTTTCAGTAATAAATTATGTTTCAGGCAGTTTTCTCTCAGAAACCCCACTGCAATTTGACTTCATTAAATTGTAATGTAATGTTAGAGCTCATGAAAGTAAACCAGAGAGCTGAGCCTGCCATGTGAACACACACACACACACACACACACAGCCTGCTGCTCCAGATAAATGTGTTGTTTGATGTGCATGAAAGAAGCAGGAATCCACATTTTCTTCATAAATCTTTTCATTTGTTATCTATCTCGCCGTAACAATTGGAAACTAAAGTCACCTCGAGGTGCACTCGGGGATGACGAGCCCACGATGCACAATTTATAATTGTTTGTTTTCTTTCCCCCTGCCTCCCTCTTTGCCTGACATTTTTGTCTCCCAGCCATCCTCTGGCACACAGCTCTGTCTTGGGAGGCAGGTGCTTGACTTGTGCTTAGCGTTCTGCATTGTGGACTCTGATGGGACTGGCGATGCATTATATTGCAAGCCAGAGATTGTCGTCTCATGGCTGCAGTCTGATGGGGAAATGGATGCTGCCTGTGAACCCTGCACAGGGATAAAGAGAAAACCAGGCAGGGGGTTCAGCCAAAATGCTCTCAGTGTACCCAACGGTTTAAAGAAACGTGTTGGGTTCTTCTGAATTTGTGGGAAAACAATCACAGTTGTTGCTTTTGCAAAAGGACCTTATATTGGATTACAAAAAGACAAAGACACACTTTTACTAGACATGATTAGGCTCTTGTTTTTATGATGGAAAGAACAGTTTACACATCGATTGTAAAGATTCAAAGGCGTTCCATGTCAAATATCAGTCAGTCATGGTGGAGAGAACTGCGCCAAAAGGCAAAGCTAACCTGGCCAGTCAGTCTACGCTCCAACACTCACATATGATCATGAATTAATGCTAATTGCCAAAAGAATGCAGTTGTGTATATAAGTGGCTGGATTCACCTTAAGGAAGTAGGTTTTTGGAAGGAGCTCAGATTGTAGTGGATGCATCTTTACATTGAAAAGAATCAGTTGAGGTGGTCCACATACATCACCAGGAGGAGATACTGGAGAAGACCCAGACCTTCCACATAGACAAGAGCTTTCAAGGATGAAGTGAGCTTTGTGGAACCAAAAGAGATGAGTAGCTGCTCAGTTGCATTGATGTGTAGTAGGAATGTGCGATGTGTCCTAAAATTCATATCACGATATGTATTGTAAATGGTGGCGATAACGATATATATCGCGATATGTTTTTGGTATAAAACTTGCAATAGGAATGAAAAAAAAGCATAGGGTGTCCTTTTGCCATAATTTATTTTGAAAACTGCTATACCACAAAATAATCTCTATTAAGAAAATTTCACTACTAGGTCCAGAGAGTTTTTAAATAATTAACAACTCAAGCATTAGGCTTCTTTCTTGTAGTGCAAAACAGTGCAAAATATATCTTGTGTAGTTTTAGCCATAAGTTTTAAACTAAAGAATATGTTGTTAACTCTTAACAGTTTCCAATATTGTCACTTAAGAAATGAACAGTAACAGATCTACTTGGTTGATTGAGCTCAAAGTCCCTACAGTGGTGGGTTGACTTTCAATCCCCTTGCTGCCCTGGTCTGTTCAGACATCACAACAACTAAGCCAGAAGGCATCTCAGTTCTGGCCTGAAGGTTTTTTTTTTTTTACGTGCCTTACATCTCTTCTATGGGCTAGGACCATTTCCTTCCAGTTTGGTTGAAGTGAGGGAGGTCTCAAGATCTATAAGCTGTTGCCTTCCTCCCCTGACTGGGTCTTTTATAAGTTACAGAAGATATTAGAAACTTCTTATTTTTGGTTTATTATAGATTTGTAGTTTTGTATTGTTATCCTTAAAGGGGAAAAAAAGCCTTTGGCTAGAAAATCTATGTTCATTGGAAATGGTTGGGTTGTTTTTAGTATCCAACAGTTTTTTTTTAGTACCATCCCTGTTTTGAATTACTGTAATTATAAAATAAAATTAAATATTCACTCTGTGTTGTTGTGTTTAAAATGCTGTAGACCACATCAGCCAGCATTGAAAGTGGGATGGCTGTATTGATCAACGGCGTTAGTTTCATTACAAAAAGCCATTAAAGCCATTTGACAGGTTGCATGGATGGTAGCTCTTTGGTACAAACATGTGATTTGGATTAAATAAAGGCTAGCCAGTGTGGTGGCAGAGCAATATGTCTGTCCTTCTTTTTCATTGAACACCTTTTTCCAGTAATGATTTTACCAGAAAACAAATTACTCCCCCTACAAAAAATTTAAAAAAAGAATTGCGATAGGTTTTCCTTTTTGACATCACATAGGATAAAACCTGCTAATCTGTTTCTTTACAGTTCAACAGAAAGTGACCTTTCAGCCTTCAGTTTGCATCTAAAATCATCTCCTGCTCTATTCCATATGTATTGTCTGTAACAATCAGATGTTTGAGCCACCACATCATTGCCACTTAGATCACAAAGCCAACGGTTGCCCTTACTGGCTCGTGTGTGTGTGTGTGTGTGCATGTGTGTTGCTGTCAAAAGGAAGCACCCATGGAGCGTCAGGCTGGCCAGGTGTTGTGAGGTGACGGTGGACCCATTTTCCAGCTGGCTGCTCCTGTTAGAAGTCTGCCGGGCACACAAATCGTGGGGATTGATTTTGCTCAACCACATGGTGTGTGTGTGTGTGTGTGTGGGTGAGTGGGGAGCTGTGATTACAATGCAGGCTTCAGCTGAACTTTAACAACTTTGAAAGTCTCCTCTCCTCCACTCTGTCATCATCTTCAGTCCTGTTTTCCCCCCTTGGCCCTAAATTAGCTGTTTTTTTTATTTTCAGGTTATTTTCCTGATACAGTAGAAGGCTTTCAACGAGAGGCTCGCTCCGTGGCTGAAGCAGTTATACATGCTGCACCCATGTGTGGGTAAAAGGAAACATTGCTTGCTGCTTTAATGTAGCAAGAAGCCACAATGGAAGTTAGTCCAGAGGGATCCATTCATGCACATGTTGAGCTTTTAAACATGTAACAACGTATTCACATACGACACGGAACATCTACCTTTTATTGGGAATGTCCTTTGGCTTTACTGGCTTTAGGCAGTCAGGTTATTCGCAACACAATTCAACTTGGCATCTTTTGTCGAACTCCTGTCTAATACGATTCAGTGGGCAAATGTCAGAATACTCGATGCAACTGTTCATTTAATGGTTTGTTCATTTAATGACATCCACACTAGATCGAGCGTCGGCATGTTGCGGTCTGAGGGGAGGCAGTCGAAGACGGCTCCTTGGAGACTCTGCACAAGTCTCTGCTGTTAGTATTGAACAAGAAAAGGCAAGCACTCTAGTTTTCCTTCTCAATGGGGACATATACGACAACACGAGGAAGTTAGATGAAGCATGCCGCTCTATTGTCAAGTCAAAGTTTATTTTACATTTCCAAGACTGACCGTTTCTGATTAAAGATTAAAAAATAGATTATTCAAAGCGCCAACTAGAATTTAAAGAAGCATTGAAAAGATGTGGGGTTTTGGCATAGATTTAAAATGATATGCAGTTTGAGTAACTTTTTTTTTATTTTTATCTGTGAATGTCCAAATTCAGCTAATCTGTGGATCTTGGAGCTCTAGTTGGACTGAGATGGTGTAGAAGTTCATCCATTTACAGTGGTATTCAATGTTCTCCTAAAAAACAAGTAC
>JBBPBX010032538.1:0-16212 GCA_038048925.1 Garcialebias charrua
TATATATATATATATATATATATATATATATATATGTAAGTATAAAATCACAATTACAGTATGTCAGAACACAACCTGTCTCTGCATAACATTTTCCACATGTGAATCTGTTACAAGAGCCATCAGCCAAGCCAATTAGATTGGAATGTTTGCCATTCTTTCGCAAACAATGGACACAAGTCCCCCAGCATATCCCCCCCAAATGCATTCTCCTACTACAAAAGCCTTCACATTTACATAGAAGGAAAAAGTCTCCAGGCATGCTTACTCAAGGATTACAAATTCCTAAAAAAAAGAGCCATTTGGCTGGGCTCTGGTAAAGATTGTACTGATTTAAATATCCTGGGATTTCCAGTGTTAAGACAATAGCCCTGTTTCCATCCATTTTCATTTCGAATTTTGAGCTACCTCGCAAATATGTAAATACAAATTAATGCAGATCAGAAGTGTTTCCATCTGCTGGCTTGAAGCGCTTCTTCCAAGCCGCGCACAGCGTCATTACGTCAGACGTCAGCGTCATTACGTCAGACGTCAGCACTGCGCATGTCTACAGTAAACCAGAGAGTAAACAGGAAGTAGCGGTTGACAACAGAACCCGGCCACACATCTCGTCAAAATGGAGAGAATATTTCAGGTACGTGTTGCTATCGGGCGAGTTGTATTTATTCTGTCATGCCAACTAGTTTTAGCGAGTTACATGCTGTTCGGAGCGGAAACAGCTGATCAGTCACGTGACGTGAATGTGCGCTACGGCAGCACGAGTCGGCAAATGTGTTTCCATCTGTCGTTTTGCGCAGCTGCTCGGTTTCGCAGCTCCCAAAAACCACCTCAAGCGAGCGTATAAACTTTTTGGCGAATTTCAGGAAGTAACTTCGTATTTTGCCGTTTCCATTAAGCTTTTCTGCTGCGATACTTCAAAATGCGCACCTAGAAACCTTGATGGAAACACGGCTAGTAAATCATCCAAAGCTCTCATTAATAAACCCTCCATGAATAAAAACACATACTGATGTTACTTGATCGCGCCGACATAATTTAAAAATACCTAAATAGCACTCCGTGTTGACTCGGGTATCTATGCTAATGTCTGTTAGCAAGCAGATGTCGGCAGATAGTCCAGGTCACGTCTGACATATATCTTTTTTAAACAGTAAATCATCCAAAACTCTCATTAATAGACTCTCCCCTAATAAAAACAAACAACAGATCGTACCTGATTGCGCCGACATAATTTAAAAATACCTAAATAGCACCCGTGTTGACTCGGGAGCTATGCTAATGTCTGTTAGCAAGCAGATGTCGGCAGATAGACCTCACGTCTGACATATATCTTTTTTAAACAGTAAATCATCCAAAACTCTCATTAATAGACTCTCCCCTAATAAAAACAAACAACAAATTGTACCTGGTCGCGCCGAAATAATTTAAAAATACCTAAATAGCACCCGTGTTGACTCGGGAGCTATGCTAATGTCTGTTAGCAAGCAGATGTCGGCAGATAGACCTCACGTCTGACATATATCTTTTTTAAACAGTAAATCATCCAAAACTCTCATTAATAGACTCTCCCCTAATAAAAACAAACAACAGATCGTACCTGATTGCGCCGACATAATTTAAAAATACCTAAATAGCACCCGTGTTGACTCGGGAGCTATGCTAATGTCTGTTAGCAAGCAGATGTCGGCAGATAGACCTCACGTCTGACATATATCTTTTTTAAACAGTAAATCATCCAAAACTCTCATTAATAGACTCTCCCCTAATAAAAACAAACAACAAATCGTACCTGATCACGCCGACATAATTTAAAAATACCTAAATAGCACCCGTGTTGACTCGGGAGCTATGCTAATGTCTGTTAGCAAGCAGATGTCGGCAGATAGACCTCACGTCTGACATATATCTTTTTTAAACAGTAAATCATCCAAAACTCTCATTAATAGACTCTCCCCTAATAAAAACAAACAACAGATCGTACCTGATTGCGCCGACATAATTTAAAAATACCTAAATAGCACCCGTGTTGACTCGGGAGCTATGCTAATGTCTGTTAGCAAGCAGATGTCGGCAGATAGACCTCACGTCTGACATATATCTTTTTTAAACAGTAAATCATCCAAAACTCTCATTAATAGACTCTCCCCTAATAAAAACAAACAACAAATCGTACCTGATCACGCCGACATAATTTAAAAATACCTAAATAGCACCCGTGTTGACTCGGGAGCTATGCTAATGTCTGTTAGCAAGCAGATGTCGGCAGATAGACCTCACGTCTGACATATATCTTTTTTAAACAGTAAATCATCCAAAACTCTCATTAATAGACTCTCCCCAAATAAAAACAAACAACAGCTCGTACCTGATAGGCAGTAAGATGGTCGCTGCAGACAAGACTCTCAGTAGGAACCCATCGGTCACAAGTTCTCTGTACTTCCATTCTAGGCAAAGTTTCTCATCTTTTGGGAATTTGTGAAGGCTCACTTGTTCACTGCTGATATTAGAACACCCAAATGCGCTACAACGTGATGGCATTTTTCAAGTTACACCAAAAAAAAAAAGAGTCGATCTTTCACCAAACAAAGGGGCAAGCCAGGCTCCGCCTTTTGCCCAGTGCCCACGTGTACGTCACATGAAGATTTGCATAAGTTCACGGGGCGTGTCCCAGAGAATTTATGGTAAAAAATTACCATAAATTGGAATGAAATTTTAATATATTTATAATTTATTATGCAAAAACGACCAGAGCTCAATGATATAAGATATATATGTTCTGACAAATATTCAAATTTACAAAATCATGTCACAATCCCTTTAAGGTTTGACCAAAATGGCTATAACTTTGTCATTTCTTTTGTTTTCCTTTCACAAAAAATGGTCTTGATGACTCTAAAACTCTGCTAACATGTGATATGTATTCATTCAAGGAATGCTGTCGACATTATTTTTATTTAGTTGTCCATAAATTGACATTTGTCTAAAATGTTTAGCTGCAAGTTAATACATTACATTCTGACTACTGAAAAGTAAAATAATTATATTGGATTTTAAACAATGGCTAAACTAAAACATGTGTTGCTGTTTGTTGAAAGCGTGTATTTTCTGACAGGAGGGAAGGTGATCTTTCAGGCGGTGGTGAAAAAAGCTCTGATCTGAGACTCCAGCTGCACCGAGCCCAACCTGCAGGCCAGGTACCCGTTCCAGTGGGACCACCGCTGTCGGTTTATGTCTCGGTTGAGGAAATGTTCTCTAATATGGCAGCTGTGCTGCACTGACTTATCAAGAACAGCCCATGAGATGTCGTCTAGAGCAAGTTGTGCACCTCCTGAGTTTCAGAAGAGACTTGGACTGATGGGTAAAAAAGGTTTTGTCTCCCTGAAAGGTGTCCCACGAAGTCTCGGTGCTTCCACATGGTTCCTCTCTGCAGGTTTACATGCTGACTCAGGATTTACACATTCGTTTTCCTGCTTTTTACTATCATGTTTTTTTTTCTGTACATTGTTTGCAATTAACTACTTCTGCACACTTTGTTCTGTTTTGGCCATTCATCAATGAAACAATGTTTTTATATAAATACAGTGTTTGAATGAACAGCAAAAAAAAAAAAGGGAAGCTTAAGGTTTTAATTAAATTCAGTTAATTTCTATAGCACCAAGTCCCAACAGACATGATCTCAGGGCTCTGAATAGAAACACAGAAACATTCATAGGACACATTTCAGGACGCAGTGATCCACTATGGAAGCGGATCAGTCCAGAACTGACAGCAGAGCTAATAAAGGCTTATCTGAATGAACCGGATGTTGAAAATTAAAACACTGTTAGCCTATAACTGTCACGATCCGTAGGTGTGAACCCAAAAAGCAGGCAAGATGATCGAAGCAGGAGATGTATTTCAAAAATAAAACTTATTTTTAAACAACACAAAAACAAAAGCCGGCGTGGCGGCAAAACTTTCAAACAAAGACTTTAGGCAGGCAGGCAAAAACAGAGGACCGTGATGTCTGTGACCAGAGCTGGAACCAAAGATTCAACAACAATGACTGAGCAAACTGCAGTGGCTGGCAGGAGCTTAAATGCTGAGCTGCACAGGTGGAAGGAAACAGGTGGAAGGAATGAAACTGATTGCTAGGCTGAGGTAGAAGGGGCGTGGTGAACAGTTGACTGACAGGAGTGGCTGTGAGACATGACTGAGGAGGAAGACTGAGGAAAGGACAGAAACAAAGAACATAAGCATGGTGCAGATGAACTAAGCAGAGGAGGGTGACAGGCATTACTGGGATGAACTAAGCAGAGGAGGGTGACAGGCATTACTGGGATGAACAAATAGGAAGGGTCAGAAGACAGGAGCAGAGACAGGAGCAGGAACTAAATAGGAAGGGTCAGAAGACAGGAGCAGAGGAGGGTGACAAGCATTACTGGGATGAACTTACTGGGATGAACAAATAGGAAGGGTCAGGCTAAGGGAGAGGGTCAGGCTAAAGGGAGAGGGTGGACAGAAGGGGCAAAAACTATGACAGACAGAAGGGAGTCAGGGTCAGGCTAAGGGAGAGGGTCAGGCTAAAGGGTCAGCGGGGCTAAAGGGTCAGCGGGGCCTAAAGGGTCAGCGGGGCCTAAAGGGTCAGCGGGGCCTAAAGGGTCAGCGGGGCCTAAAGGGTCAGCGGGGCCTAAAGGGTCAGCGGGGCCTAAAGGGTCAGCGGGGCCAATGGGTCAGCGGGGCCGCTGAACGTGACATAGCCCCCCCGTTAAGGTCCGGCATCCTGACGGACCATCCAGAAAAACAGGAACCCAAGCCAGAACAGGGCGGGGGGAGGGGGCAAACACAAGGACAGAGGGCAAAAAACCTAAACAAAAAACCGACAGGACCAAACCTGGGAGCAAGGAAAAACCAAAACACGAATACACATACACGGCCCTGGGCTACGTGCAAAACAAGGGACAGCCCGGGGGCCGTCCAGAGCGAGGCCAAAGGTCAGGCGGACGTCCCGGGGACCTCCCAGAGCGGGACCAGGGTTCGGGCGGACGTCCAGAGCCAAGCCAGAGTTCGAAGCAGGGCAGAACCGGGCCAGAGAGAGCGATGCTGACAGCCACTGGGTCAGAGAGGGCGATGAAGGCAGCTGGTGGGTCAGAGAGGGAGACGATGGCAGCCGGTGGGTCAGAGAGGGAGACGCTGGCAGCCGGTGGGTCAGAGAGGGAGACGCTGGCAGCCGGTGGGTCAGAGAGGGAGACGCTGGCAGCCGCTGGGTCAGAGAGGGAGACGCTGGCAGCCGCTGGGTCAGAGAGGGAGACGCTGGCAGCCGCTGGGTCAGAGGGGGAGGTGCTGGCAGCAGCCGGGTCAGAGGGGGAGGTGCTGGCAGCAGCCGGGTCAGAGGGGGAGGTGCTGGCAGCAGCCGGGTCAGAGGGGGAGGTGCTGGCAGCAGCCGGGTCAGAGGGGGAGGTGCTGGCAGCAGCCGGGTCAGAGGGGGAGGTGCTGGCAGCAGCCGGGTCAGAGGGGGAGGTGCTGGCAGCAGCCGGGTCAGAGGGGAGGTGCTGGCAGCCGGTGGGCCAGAGAGGGCGATGAAGGCAGCCGGTGGGCCAGAGAGGGCGATGAAGGCAGCCGGTGGGTCAGAGAGGGCGGTGCCGACAGCCGGTGGGTCAGAGAGGGCGGTGCCGACAGCCGGTGGGTCAGAGAGGGCGGTGCCGACAGCCGGTGGGTCAGAGAGGGCGGTGCCGACAGCCGGTGGGTCAGAGAGGGCGGTGCTGACAGCCGGTGGGTCAGAGAGGGCGGTGCTGACAGCCGGTGGGTCAGAGAGGGCGGTGCTGGCAGCTGCTGGGCCAGAGAGGGCGGTGCTGGCAGCTGCTGAGCCAGATGGGAGTCCTGCCGCAGCCGATGCGTGGTTGGGTGCCAACGATGAGGCCTCAGTGACGGGATCAGAACCCATGGCACAGAGCTGTGGGGCCTCCTCCTCAGCAGCCGACGTGAAGAGCTGTGGGGCCTCCTCCTCAGCAGCCGACGTGAAGAGCTGTGGGGCCTCCTCCTCAGCAGCCGACGTGAAGAGCTGTGGGGCCTCCTCCTCAGCAGCCGACGTGAAGAGCTGTGGGGCCTCCTCCTCAGCAGCCGACGTGAAGAGCTGTGGGGCCTCCTCCTCAGCAGCCGACGTGAAGAGCTGTGGGGCCTCCTCCTCAGCAGCCGACGTGAAGAGCTGTGGGGCCTCCTCCTCAGCAGCCGACGTGAAGAGCTGTGGGGCCTCCTCCTCAGCAGCCGACGTGAAGAGCTGTGGGGCCTCCTCCTCAGCAGCCGACGTGAAGAGCTGTGGGGCCTCCTCCTCAGCAGCCGACGTGAAGAGCTGTGGGGCCTCCTCCTCAGCAGCCGACGTGAAGAGCTGTGGGGCCTCCTCTAGCTGTGGGGCCTCCTCCTCAGCAGCCGACGTGAAGAGCTGTGGGGCCTCCTCTAGCTGTGGGGCCTCCTCTTCAGCAGCCGACGTGAAGAGCTGTGGGGCCTCGTCTGCAGCAGCAGCAGCGGGCGACGTGGAGGATTCAGGCTCAGCAGTAGACAATAAGGAGGCTAATCCTTTACTTGTAGCCTTAACAAAAGTCATTAGTCGAGTGAGGTCTGGGTTTGGCGTGAAACCACTGGTTGTAATTAAATGTTCCATGATGGAATATGTCTTGAGTTTATAATGGGGATCAGGGTTTTTGGTAGCAGCATTAAGTAGTCTCTCGATCTGTTGGATAATAACAGTGGTCTCTGCGGCAGCAACGGGCGTCATGGAGGTCTGTGGAGCCCCTGCAGTGGCAGCGGGCATCATGGAGGTCTGTGGAGCCCCTGCGGCGGCAGCGGGCATCATGGAGGTCTGTGGAGCCCCTGCGGCGGCAGCGGGCATCATGGAGGTCTGTGGAGCCCCTGCGGCGGCAGCGGGCGTCATGGAGGTCTGTGGAGCCCCTGCGGCGGCAGCGGGCGTCATGGAGGTCTGTGGAGCCCCTGCGGCGGCAGCGGGCGTCATGGAGGTCTGTGGAGCCCCTGCGGCGGCAGCGGGCGTCATGGAGGTCTGTGGAGCCCCTGCGGCGGCAGCGGGCGTCATGGAGGTCTGTGGAGCCCCTGCGGCGGCAGCGGGCGTCATGGAGGTCTGTGGAGCCCCTGCGGCGGCAGCGGGCGTCATGGAGGTCTGTGGAGCCCCTGCGGCGGCAGCGGGCGTCATGGAGGTCTGTGGAGCCCCTGCGGCGGCAGCGGGCGTCATGGAGGTCTGTGGAGCCCCTGCGGCGGCAGCGGGCGTCATGGAGGTCTGTGGAGCCCCTGCAGTGGCAGCGGGCATCATGGAAGTCTGTGGAGCCCCTGCGGCGGCAGCGGGCGTCATGGAGGTCTGTGAAGCCCCTGCGGCGGCAGCGGGCAGCATGAAGGTCTGTGAAGCCCCTGCGGCGGCAGCGGGCAACGTCGAGGTCTGAGGAGCAGGGATGGGTGACTCAGACAGAGAGACGGTTTGGGTCCCACGGCGACCTCTCTTTCTGCGGCGGCGAGAAGTGAGACAGGTGGGAGGTGGAGGTGCCAAAGCTTCAGCAGGTGGTGGAGGAGTCAAGAGAGCCGGTGAAGTGACCCCCTCAGGTTGGCAGGTGTGAGGAGCGACCGTCTGGACCTCCTCACGGCTGGGCGGACACAGGTACCTCGCCTCCACATAAGCCTGCCAGCGTTCCCGCACCTCTGGTGAATCAGGGCTGAACTGCCCCTCCAGCAACATCCCCCCACGCTCCTCCTGAGAGCGAGAGCTGAGCTGAGACCGTCGTCGACTCCTCTGTCCTCGGTGGCGTGAGCATGGCGCAGAGGGGAACCAGTACTCCTCGTCAGTGTCTGGTTCCTCCTCTGAAGGTTCCTCATGAAGCCACTGAGGTGGACAGGAGAAAACGGGCTTTCTAGCCAGGCGGGTTCCCCTGAACAGGTCTTTCCTCTCCTCCTCTCTCTCCCTCCGGGCAGTCTTCTCAGCCTCACGGGCAAAAAACTCGAATAAGGTGATCATCTCACCATTGGGTTCAGTTGGCTCAGTCATTCTGTCACGATCCGTAGGTGTGAACCCAAAAAGCAGGCAAGATGATCGAAGCAGGAGATGTATTTCAAAAATAAAACTTTATTTTTAAACAACACAAAAACAAAAGCCGGCGTGGCGGCAAAACTTTCAAACAAAGACTTTAGGCAGGCAGGCAAAAACAGAGGACCGTGATGTCTGTGACCAGAGCTGGAACCAAAGATTCAACAACAATGACTGAGCAAACTGCAGTGGCTGGCAGGAGCTTAAATGCTGAGCTGCACAGGTGGAAGGAAACAGGTGGAAGGAATGAAACTGATTGCTAGGCTGAGGTAGAAGGGGCGTGGTGAACAGTTGACTGACAGGAGTGGCTGTGAGACATGACTGAGGAGGAAGACTGAGGAAAGGACAGAAACAAAGAACATAAGCATGGTGCAGATGAACTAAGCAGAGGAGGGTGACAGGCATTACTGGGATGAACTAAGCAGAGGAGGGTGACAGGCATTACTGGGATGAACAAATAGGAAGGGTCAGAAGACAGGAGCAGAGACAGGAGCAGGAACTAAATAGGAAGGGTCAGAAGACAGGAGCAGAGGAGGGTGACAAGCATTACTGGGATGAACTTACTGGGATGAACAAATAGGAAGGGTCAGGCTAAGGGAGAGGGTCAGGCTAAAGGGAGAGGGTGGACAGAAGGGGCAAAAACTATGACAGACAGAAGGGAGTCAGGGTCAGGCTAAAGGGGAAAGGTCAGGCTAAAGGGAGAGGGTGGACAGAAGGGGCAAAAACTATGACAGACAGAAGGGAGTCAGGGTCAGGCTAAGGGAGAGGGTCAGGCTAAAGGGAGCGGGTCAGGCTAAAGGGGAAGCGGGGCCTAAAGGGTCAGCGGGGCCTAAAGGGTCAGCGGGGCCTAATGGGTCAGCGGGGCCTAAAGGGTCAGCGGGGCCTAAAGGGTCAGCGGGGCCTAAAGGGTCAGCGGGGCCTAAAGGGTCAGCGGGGCCTAAAGGGTCAGCGGGGCCTAAAGGGTCAGCGGGGCCAATGGGTCAGCGGGGCCGCTGAACGTGACATAGCGGGGCCGCTGAACGTGACAATAACGCAGTATTTGTGTGACCACATGAACTTTTTACAGTGGAGCTGTTTTACAACATCATTTGAATTAGCTGTTACGTAATCACTCCTTCCTGACTTACACGCCTTTTTTTAATTCAAAGTAAGATCAATCAAGAAACAATCTACAACAGGTAAGATACTAATTAATAACATTTGTAATAAACCTGTTTTGATCTGAAATATTCAGTTAATTAGGCAAAATCTGAGACCGTGGGAAGTTTTTTTAAAGTTAAGGTTAAAGGTCAAGGCTTCTTTATTGTCATTCGCACCACATGTGTACATGTGGTGGGACAAAATTGTGTACACAGGGTTTCAGTTACGTCCAACAAAAGTATAAAATGTAAAATAAAAACAGTAATACGAGCTAAGATATTAACTAAGAAATATGCTAAAACTAAGAATACACTAATAGTACAAAAACAATACGCCGAACAGCAACAGCACGAACATGAGTCTGTGTGAGCAGATGAGTATGAATGAACACAGCAACATGAAACAGATCAGCAGCATGGATAGTCAGCAGAACATACGAACAATCAAAGAGCATTTCATTGATTTTGTTTGTTTTTCACAGTGATTATTCTGGTTAGGGATTCATGAGTCTGATAGCCTCAGGGTAGAAGCTGTTCCTCAGTCTAGTGGTTCTACACTTAATGCTCCTTAACCTCCTTCCTGGTGTGGTTTGGTGCATGTACTGCATCCTGCCGCAAGAGCCTCCAGCGCATCGTGAGAGCAGCTGAGAAGATCGTCGGCACCTCCTTGCCCTCACTGCAGGACTTACACAGCAACCGCCTCACTCGGAAAGCCCTCTGCATGGCAGGTGATCCCACACACCCACTACACAGCTGCTTCAGACTGCTGCCATCAGGGAGGAGACTGAGGAGTCTCCAGGCTCGAACCAGCAGACTGAGAGACAGCTCTGTTCATCAGGCAGTCAGGATGCTAAACACTCTGCCTGCTCTGCCTCCCCTCCCATTTGAACTGCCTTAACACAAAAAACTTTCTCACACATTACCACTCAACACAAAGTTTTTAACACTGGACTCTGTGTCATCAAACGGGTTATTCACTAAACTCTCGGTCATGTGCTCATTCAGTTTGCACTACTTCTCATATTTGCACTAATGTTTGTATTACATCACTGCCTATAGTCATACTACTGTTTACATTCACTGTTTACATACTACTGTTTACATTCACTGTTTACATTTATTAATACTGTTTACATTTATTACTACTGTTTACATTTATTACTACTGTTTACATTTACACTACTTTTATATCTACACCACTGCTGATACATATACAGTATTCTCTGACCAGCCTTATTTAAGGATGCCCAATGTGCCTTACTGCATATGCCACTTTGCCTCTATACCAACATCAACTACCTCATACATATACTGTGTACATTAACTCATATGCTGCTTTGCCACTCTTTGCAAATGTCAATGCTAGAACCTTCAGTTTATTTTACAGATATACTTTTTATACTTTTTTTATACTACTATGCAAAAACTCAGGACAGTATTACACTTTTATTATTTCATTTTATGCTTATGTTCATTAAATGTTTAGTGTTTTAGTTTTAGTGTTGGTGTAAATTTTAATACTTTTATACTACTATGCAAAAACTCAGGACAGTGTTACATTTTTACTATTTTATGCTTATGTTTATTAAACGTTTCAGTGTTTTGGTGTTTGGATGGTTACTGTTGCACCGAGGGACTGAGAGAAACGCAATTTCAATCCTGTGTATGTCCTGTACATATTGCAGTTCTGACAATAAAGTTGACTTTGACTTTGAGGGGAGCAGGTCAAAATGTTTGTGTGCTGGGTGAGTGGGGTCCTTCATGATGCAGGTGGCTCTCTTCCTGCATCTGTGCAGGAAAGTGTTGTGTGAAAGGAAAGCAGTCTGAGGAAGTAGAGTCTCTGATGAGCTTTCTTGAACAGGCTGGTGGTGTTGTTGCTCAGCTGAGGTTGTCATTCAAGGATTCAAGGGTCTTTATTGTCATTCACACCATATGTGGTACAAAATACATGAGGTGGAACAAAACTATGTGTTCAGGGTCCCAGTTACATCTATTGATTTGCACTCACCAATTCAGGTGCACCCTACTTGTAGCAGGAGACCACTTCCACTGCAGATCCTCCTATGATTGGGTGTTTGTTCTGTCTAAAGTCCACGAAAGTCCTCCTTTGTCTTCTTCACATTGATGTGAAGGCTGTTCTCCTTGCACCAGCTCTCCAGGTGTTCCACCTCCTGTCTGTAGCTGGACTCATCGTTGTTTGTGATGCATCCCACCACCAACACACAACTAACAATAAATTAATTAATTAAAAGACTTTGGTCTTGGCTATGTTCACTCTAGCCGTTAGCTTGTGTACTCATTTAAACTTTGATTCTTCAAACGGAGGTAATTCAAAGAGCTATGTTTGACAGGTAAGATCGTTTTTCATAAGCTTTTACACAAAATCCAACTTCAAAGTGTCTGAAACATGGTTCTGATCTTCCAGCAGAACTTATCCTATGGGTTTCCACATTCAGACTTTGAAGCTCAAAAACCTTTGGACACTGAGTGTTTCTCATGTTGTCCTGGAGATTTATGTACCTTTGTTGTCATTGGTCACCCCCATAAGGCTGGTCTGGCCAACATGGCACATTTAAGAGTGAGTAAAGAAGGCAGGCAGTGGTTTAATCACAGGATGCTGAGTGTGCCCTGCTGTACACCATCAGTGCTTCTCACATTCTGTGCCCTCCATCCCCCACCCTCTTTTCTTTTCTTTCCGCCTCTCTGTGTTCCCTTTTTCCAGACAGTGCATGAGCAACACACACACACACACACACGCCCGCCCCCCTGAGAATCATGAATCTTTCATGCAAGCAGGCTGTATAATCCCCGAGGCGTGCTCTCTGAGACCCACACCCACCCGCCTCCATCACCTTGAGAGAGAGGGAAAGCCACCACTAGGAGAGAGAGAAGGCGACTGACATATAGAGATGGAGAGATGGACGAGGAGAGAGCGAAGCATTCATCAGGAGAGAGGGTGGAGGTGGCAGAGAAATAGGAGGGGAGGAGGGAGGGCTGATATTGAACAGAACAAAACAAATCGAGGGTGTTAAGAAGAACCTGGCTGGAATTGCTTGCCTGCTTTTGACCACTGATGAAGGGATAAAAGAGAAGGAAGAGATAACAATGCAGAGGTTCTTCCTCTTCTCCCCTCCTGAAGGCAGACGTAGAAATTGTTTCATTACGGCTCTTTGACAGATGAAAGCACACCTTTCACTTCCTGAAAAAGAAGTGTATCTGTCGAAG
This sequence comes from Garcialebias charrua, assembly GCA_038048925.1. Classification (NCBI taxonomy): domain Eukaryota; kingdom Metazoa; phylum Chordata; class Actinopteri; order Cyprinodontiformes; family Rivulidae; genus Garcialebias; species Garcialebias charrua. The sequence continues at coordinate 12,424 of JBBPBX010032538.1, forward strand.
CAAATACAAAATTACAAACACATCTGTAGTGAGAAGAAGACAGACATACATCAAGACAATAATCAAATAATAACAATCAGATAATCAAAATTCAAACTAAGAAATGATTGACCCCTGTCAGAGATTTGTAAGCAATCCTTCAAAGATATAAAACAAAAACGGAAAGAGCAGTTTCGAGGTTATTTATTGTCATTCGCAACACGAGGTACATGAGGTGCAACAAAATAGTGTATTCAGGGTTCCAGTTACACCTCAAAATATCAAAAATATAAAGTATAAAAAGAAACAGTATGCAAGGATGTAGGATATAGCTAAACAAATAATAATGCAAAATAAAATGGTGTATTAAACATCAGCCTGGACATGATGGACAGGACAGTTTGTGACAGTGGTGAGAAAAGACTACGGTACAGTTACAAAGCAGCAAAGATGTCATATCAGTCGATGCAGTTTGGCAAAGGTTCATTCAGCATCCTCTCAGCAGTGGTGGTCCTAGCCTATTTGGCGCCCTGTGCGAGCAACCCCAATGGCGCCCCCCCCCCCCCGCTAGGTTGCCAGTGGGGGTCCTCTCCCAGAAAATTTTGAATAAAATAGATGCCATTTCCTGCATTCTGGTGTATTTTAATGGGTTGTTTAACATCTAGTTTTACCTACATATATAAACTATTCAATAAGTATTTTAGAGTTAATGGCAGAACAAGAAGTAGCCTGAGACAAACATGTAGCATTAACACAGTATGAACATTATTCAAGAATTGTTTCTATAAGAACATTATCAAATATTTTATGTGAAAACACATTTTGACTTAACCAATTAATATATTTTCCCTTTCATTGCGGGCTTTATGTATTTATTATCTTACTTTGAATGATAAAAATATAACGAGTCACTACTGTCGTTTAGAAAGTGTTTATATTGGAACTAATGCTTTTTCACACACAGTTACAACAGCTCACATGTTCCTTCATACTGACAGGAACAATCCCTCATCACTCCTGGCTTTGCTCCTGACACTAAATCACATTTTAAAAATTGTCATAACTCAACACAAATCTCCCCTTTTTACAAAGCCTTATGATCAATTCAGGCCAATTTCATTAAAGGGTTGAATCATTTAACATCTCAGGGCACTTTTCATATAGAGCAGGTCTTCACCAGACTCATATACAGTATTATTTAAATGATATAACAGTCACTTTATGTCACAATGCCACACACCACAAAATTCATTGACTTGATAATTAACTTGAACAGTAGCCGTGTTTCCATCAAGGTTTCTAGGTGCGCATTTTGAAGTATCGCAGCAGAAAAGCTTAATGGAAACGGCAAAATCCGTATTTACTTTCTCAAGTTCGCCAAAAAGTTTATACGCTCGCTTGAGGTGGTTTTTGGGATGTTCGAAAATGAGCAGATGCGCACAGCGACAGATGGAAACACATTTGCCGACTCGTGCTGCCGAAGCGAACATTCACGTCACGTGACTGATCAGCTGTTTCCGCTCCGGACAACATGTAACATCGCTAAAACTAGTTTGTATGACAGAATAAATACAACTCGACCGATAGCAACACGTACCTGAAATATTCTCTCCTTTTTGACGAGATGTGTGGCCAGGTTCTGTTTTCAACTGCTACTTCCTGTTTACTGTAGACATGCGCAGTGCTGACGTCTGACGTAATGACGCTGACGTCTGACGTAATGACGCTGTGCGTGGCTTGGTAGATGCGCTTCAAGCCAGCAGATGGAAACACTTCTGCTTCGCATTAATTTGTATTTACATATTTGCGAGATTTCAAAAATTAGCTCAAAAATCGAAATGAAAATGGATGGAAACACAGCTATTGTTTTGCAGGCAAAGTTCAACATCATGTCTCACCTGTTTGATCTCTCTCATTTACAAACTGCAGCTGTTTGAGTGAAAATGTGTCAATGTTTGTACATTTAGCTGCGTCTGTTTCCAGAGCCTTTCTCTTTTTAACCCTTCTCTTCTCTGCACCACCCTGGCTTTTTCTCCCTACAATCTTTCCACTGACCGCACTTACGTGTCACCTACGGGCACGTAACAAAAATGAAACTAAAAGTGGAGGTGGGGCGGCCCCCGCAGCTGCTGCGGTGATAAACTGATGACATGGGAATAAATGAAGGGCGGGGCGGCCCAGGAGCATCGCGGTAGTGGTGTTTTGTGTTATATGTTGTTAAAAACAAAAGTTGTAAAAGATTTTAAAAAATTAAAAAACGAGGAGCGGCGTCTCCTCTTCTTCTTTTCTCTTTTTCCTAAACTGTGCAATGTTATGCCGCCCCCTGCTGGAGGCCGCCCTGTGCGGCCGCACAGTTCGCACATAGGAGGACCCGCCACTGCTCACTGGTCTGGTCTGCTTCATAGAGGGAAGACCAGGGTAACTCCATCCATACGACACAATTCTCTATGTGTATGTGTAAGGATGGCTCCATCTAGTGGGCATCCTTTCCATGTTTCTCCATGTTTGTTTACTCAGTTTAATTTCTTGTAAGTTATAACAACCTGCCCCCCACCGCTAGGATATTTGCAGCGTAGTTAATATAATAAAATAAGGGGGGGGAGGGGGAGGAAATAAATCTAACGCTGTATTAATCGATCAGTGACCATTACAAAGTCATCTAGTTTTATTTAGTTTCCCTTGTTCCAGTCCTGTTCTTTAATTCTAGTTTAATCCATGTTTGTTTATTCTAGTTTAGTCTGTTTGTTTACTCAGTTTAATCTCCAGTCCTGTCATCCTAGTTTAAGTTTTAGTTTCTATGTCTCAGGTTTAGTTTCCCCATCCTGCCTTGTCGCTAGTTAATTGTCCCCAGGTGTTTGTAATGACGTTCCTGTCTTGTACGTGTATATATATTGTACTCTGTCTGCCTGTCTGTTGGTTGTCGCGTCGTTGTTAGGTACTGCCTAGTCTTGTCCTGTTCCTGTCTTGGTCCCGTCCTGATGGTTCTGTTTGAATGTAAGTTTTGCTGCCATGCCAGCTCTTTGATTTATTATTATTAAAGTATTTATTTTGTATACCTCTGAGTCTGAGTCCCTGCCTGCACAACTGGATTCGTACCTGCCTCTGTGTAAATCCTGACAGTTACAACGCGACCTTATTTAGAATCCAGCGGGCAGGGTTCTCCTTAGAAGATTTGAATCACTCACCTCTCGTGTCCAAGTGGATGGAGGGGACCGTGTTTCGTTGCGGTGGTTTCCGGATCGTTCCCACGCCGGCCCAAGAGGACTTCAGCCGGGGGGTGGAGAATATGCCTTCTCCCCTCCGGGTTCTCGAGGAGAAGGGAAGGGTTCAGCTCCGTGAGAACCGCTCAATGTTTTTTCCCTGTTCGACTCTCGTTCCAGCTCCGCTCGTCGTTTCCGGATGGACGTCCGGAGAGGACGAGGACGATTTTTGTTTTGTTCCTGTTCCCCAGTCACACCGCCGCCGTCGGGGTGGCAAATGGTAAATGGAGCTTATTTATATAGCGCTTTCCAGCCCCCAAAGCGCTTTACAATACCAGCCATCCACCCATTCATTCAGACATTCATACACCGGTAGTGGTAGCCTGCCTTGCAAGGCGCCATCCAGACCTACCGGCAAAGCTGGGCACCGCTAATTAAAAAATTAGTTCCACAATTTCTAAAACGCTTATTAATTTTTTAGGTCCACAATTTCAAAAGCACAAATGTCTTATGAAAATTAGGGGAAGCTAATCTAATCCGCTATTTATATATTTATATATATATATATATATATATATATATATATATATATATATATATATATATATAT
>JBBPBX010032539.1:17487-33827 GCA_038048925.1 Garcialebias charrua
TTTGACCCGCCTGGAAAATCAGCGAACTTTTTTTTTTTTAAATCCAGCTGATTTGAACATTTCGTTAAACTCAGGAGTACGTCTACTATCACCCATAAGTCAGCGAAGAAATACTGTATATTTTTAAGCGTTTATTTAGCTAAATTTAAAGAAAGAAAGCGTCCGGTTTGACCCGCCTGGCGCCTGCATAAAAGTCAGCGAACTTTTTTTTTTAAATCCAGCTGATTTGAACATTTCGTTAAACTCAAGAACACGTCTTCTATAAAGTCAGCTTAGTAATATATTTTTTCTCGCAAAGAAATAATTGTTTTTACCGTGTTTCTTTGTGAAGTTCTTCGTACTAGCTGGGTCCTGTCGCCGCCATCTTGATCAGGACAAAGCTGACGCGTCGCGTGGAGATGACGCGTATTAATGTTTAATGTTTATTAATGTTTATTAAATTTGTTCATTTTTTTTACAAAAGAAACAATACAAGACAATCTCATAATGATAGTGTACAAAATGTAAAAAAATGAAAGGTAGCAGAAAGAAGAATAAATCTTATTATATCTGCCCCTTATCTCCAACAATCAGATTAAACAACAGTAGTCAAACCATGTAAACAATAATAATCTTCAACCAACTTTTTCCAACAATCAGGTTAAACAATAATATTCTTCAACCAACAGTACAAAATGACTAACTCTTTCTAATTTTCTAACTAATACAATACACATTACGTTATTTCACATATATTTTTTAACACATTTGTTTTGATCATTTTTTTAAATGTAAACATTGACTTGGCATTTTTAACTACATTCTCCAAGCCATTCCATAATCTAATTCCCTGGATTGAGGTAGAACGTCCCTTCAAACTGGTTCTGAATTGTGGTTTTACAAACAACTCTGTTCCCTTAAGATTATAACAACTTTGTCTTTTAACAAAGTGCATTTGGATATTTAAAGGTAATGCATTATTTTGAGCTCTATACATAACTGATAAAATATTATAGTCTACCAAATCATGGAACTTCAATAATTTTAGTTGATAAAATAATGTACTTGATGGATGACGGTAATGTTTTCTAGTGATAATTCTTACATTTCTTATTAAACACCGAAGCGTATAGTGTACAATTTTTTCGTGTTTATTGTTAATCACAACCCCCCCAATGTTAGACCTAAAGTTACGCCCCTGAAAATGGCGTCCGGTGTTCTACATTAATTTGTGACCGGAGACCCCCGTGACTGAACCTAAAATGGCGTCCGGTGTTCTACATTAATTTGTGACCGTGTAAACTGAAGACCAACTTCCTGCTGCCCAAGATTGCTCAAAATTATTATTTATAAAGCCTTTAAAACAACCACAGCTGCAACAAAGTGATGTACACATGAAATTAAGAACATTTAAACACACACAAAAAAAAAAATTATTATTATTATTATTATTTTTTTTTAATACAGTAATTTCTCCATCCATCCATCCATCTTCTTCCGCTTATCCGGGGTCGGGTCGCGGGGGTAGCAGCCTAAGTAGGGAGGCCCAGACTTCCCTCTCCCCAGCCACTTGGAGCAGCTCCTCCGGGGGAATCCCAAGGCGTTCCCAGGCCAGCCGAGAAACATAGTCCCTCCAGCGCGTCCTGGGTCTTCCTCTGGGTCTCCTCCCGGTGGGACATGCCCGGAACACCTCACCAGGGAGGCGTCCAGGAGGCATCCTAACCAGATGCCCGAGCCACCTCAACTGGCTCCTCTCGATGTGGAGAAGCAGCGGCTCTACTCCGAGTCCCTCCCGGATGACTGAGCTTCTCACCCTATCTCTAAGGGAGAGTCCAGACACCCTGCGGAGAAAACTCATTTCAGCCGCTTGTATCCGAGATCTTGTTCTTTCGGTCATAACCCAAAGCTCATGACCATAGATGAGGGTGGGAACGTAGATCGATCGGTAAATTGAGAGCTTTGCCTTTTGACTCAGCTCTCTCTTCACCACGACAGACCGGTACAGCGCCCGCTTCACTGCGGACGCTGCACCTATCCGCCTATCGATCTCACGCTCCAGTTTTCCCTCATTCGTGAACAAGATCCCGAGATACTTAAACTCCTCCACTTGGGGCAGGACCTCCTCCCCGACCCGGAGAGGGCATGCTACCCTTTTCCGGCCTAAATATTTTTATTAAATATGATACGTTCGTAGGTCCCGTTGTTCGTAGGTCGATGGAGTTGTAACTAGGGGGTTTGCTGTAGTCTATTCAAGCCCTACTGGACACACATACAACCCCTGGAATCACCAAGCTCAAAGGATGTTATTCCAAAATTCCAACTAGAAACCAATAAAAAAGAAAGAATTGTTGTAGTCGGTCACAAATACTATTTTTAGATGCAGTAAAATAAATCACAGTAATTTGCAGTTTTAAAAGAAATGGCTGCATCAGATTAAATCTACAAATTAATCTCCAGGTTAAAAAAAGGAGACTGAATCATGGTGCCAATGAAAGAAGTGCTTGTTGAAACAGAGGATTTAATAACTTGATGCAAAATGTGTTTGTTTCCAGTCTGCTGCGTATTAAATCCAGACTACGTGCAAACAAAATGGGAAGGTTTTTAAAGGGACGAGTAGGAACAGTCAAGAAAGACTTCAAAACGTCAAGATAGACAACTTAAAGCAAAATGTCTTTAGTTAGTTTACTGATAGTTTATTTTATTTTGTACAATTAAAATACAGATCAAAGATATTAGTGTCAGAGCTTGGTCCGCATTGCCGGCAGTAAGTCAGGCTCGTTTCCGGTGAGAGTTGGACTCCGCCAAGGTTGCCCTTTGTCACCGATTCTGTTCATAACTTTTATGGACAGAATTTCTAGGCGCAGCCAAGGTGTTGAGAGGATCCGTTTTGGTGACCTTAGAATCGCTTCTCTGTTTTTTGCAGATGATGTGGTCCTACTGGCTTCATCAGCTCGTGATCTACAGCTTTCACTGGAGCGGTTTGCAGCTGAATGCGATGCGGCCGGGATGAGGATCAGTTCCTCCAAATCCGAGGCCATGGTCTTGAGCCGGAAAAGGGTAGCATGCCCTCTCCGGGTCGGGGAGGAGGTCCTGCCCCAAGTGGAGGAGTTTAAGTATCTCGGGATCTTGTTCACGAATGAGGGAAAACTGGAGCGTGAGATCGATAGGCGGATAGGTGCAGCGTCCGCAGTGAAGCGGGCGCTGTACCGGTCTGTCGTGGTGAAGAGAGAGCTGAGTCAAAAGGCAAAGCTCTCAATTTACCGATCGATCTACGTTCCCACCCTCATCTATGGTCATGAGCTTTGGGTTATGACCGAAAGAACAAGATCTCGGATACAAGCGGCTGAAATGAGTTTTCTCCGCAGGGTGGCTGGACTCTCCCTTAGAGATAGGGTGAGAAGCTCAGTCATCCGGGAGGGACTCGGAGTAGAGCCGCTGCTTCTCCACATCGAGAGGAGCCAGTTGAGGTGGCTCGGGCATCTGGTTAGGATGCCTCCTGGACGCCTCCCTGGTGAGGTGTTCCGGGCACGTCCCACCGGGAGGAGACCCAGAGGAAGACCCAGGACACGCTGGAGGGACTATGTTTCTCGGCTGGCCTGGGAACGCCTTGGGATTCCCCCGGAGGAGCTGCTCCAAGTGGCTGGGGAGAGGGAAGTCTGGGCCTCCCTACTTAGGCTGCTACCCCCGCGACCCGACCCCGGATAAGCGGAAGAAGATGGATGGATGGATGGATCAAAGATATTAAGAAAAAAATAACGGTGCAGAAAGAGGCAGAAGCCCAGTGGACTTTTATAAAGCCTCCACCCAATACATATAAATAATACAAATAATACAATCCAAGCATGCAGTCAATTAATCATACATTTAGGAATACAGTCATACTGAAAAACAAAACATATCTATAAAGTATTATTGAAAATTTGAATAAATATGTAACAATTAAAAAGTGACAATCACAATTCCTTAATTAATTACAGTTTTAAAATAAAATTTAAGCTCTTACAGAAGGCCTGCCTGTTCCCAAATGTGAAAATCATTCCAAACTTTTAGAGCCCCCCCCACTGTAACAGAGACAAAACTGACTCTGCTGGTCTGATGTTTAGGAAGATGAAGTGCTGGTCTCTGGTGAGTTATGTAAGAATGAAACTGCATATTTGATTTAAAGTAATGCATGAAATGCTGTGGTATATCCTCTTGACTAACATAAATCTTATGAACAAAAATACTAATTTGAAAAATGTTAATGTTATAAATAGTTAAAATCTGTAAATTTTTAAACCGAGGAGCAGAAGGACAATGATAATCTGATCGAGTTGCAATTCTAACAAATTGTTTTTGAAGACCCAAAATTTTATGCAAAGTTGTGGGAAATGTACATCAAATTATATTGCAATAAGAAAGATGTGGGTATATCAGACTATAATAAAGTGTAAACAAGCATTCTGCAGTGATATAATGACTAACCCTCTTTATTATACCAATCGATTTATGCATTTTTCTTCAAATCCAATCCGCGTGGTCTCTCCACCTTAACCTCTCATCAACAATAACTCCAAGAAATGTTGTTGATGATACTTGTCACATTGCAATGCCGTGAATAATTTTTTTTGAACATTTTCCAAAATATGACCATTTACCACTGAAAATCATGAAATTAGAAATTTTTAAAAAATATTTAAAGATAGTTTATTCAATCTAAACCTTGAAGCGTAGGCACTCAAGCCAATATTCACATTTTTCAAAAGTTAATCAAAATGTGAATGAGAAAGAAGCAGCATTGTATCATCAGCAAATATGATTGGTGAAAGAACATTGGAAACTTTTGATAAATCATTTATGTACAGTAAATCAGAAATAACAATGGTCCAAGAATGGAGCCTTGGGGAACTCCACAAAGTATCTTAGCTCTGTTAGAATTACAACCCTTAAAGGTCCACTGACATGATTTTTCTACTATTCATCAAATTGCTCAAAATATATATATTTTATCATTTAAATATGTTCGTTTTTGCAAACAAAACGAAAAATCACATTAATTTTGCTTTAAAAGGGATTTTGAACTTAGAGCCGTGTTTAATCATGGGAAATCCGTTTACACCCGAACGCACCATCTGTGACGTAGTGTCCAGAGTGAGAGGCAGGGGGCTCTCGTCTCTTCAATAGCGAACATTTTAAAACCCGACTAATTTATCAATCTATGTGAAGATTTGAGCTATTTGTCTTCATTTTGGGAAGCAGAAAATAGTTTGGGTGATGGAACAAGAAACAACAGGATCTAATTTAGGTCTGATGCTGTATCAGACTTACCTTCAGGTCGAGCTGCTCATACCCGCGCACTGTGACAAGCCCAGAGCTCTGCCTCTCACTCTGGACACTACGTCACAGATGGTGCGTTCGGGTGTAAACGGATTTCCCATGATTAAACACGGCTTGAAGTCAAAATCACTTTTAAAGCAAAATTAAAGTGATTTATCATTTTGTTTGCAAAAACGAACATATTTAAATGATAATATGTATATTTTGAGCAATTTGATGAATAGTAGAAAAATCATGTCAGTGGATCTTTAAAGCTAATAAATTGCTGCTTACTGCAAATATAACTATTCAACCATTTGTAAACAATACCATGAAAGCCATACTTGTAAAGTTTTGCATTAAGATCTGACAGTGTCAAATGCTTTTGATAAATCAATGAAAATACTACAGGAGAATTCATTATTTTCAAGTGCAGTGGTAACATTATCAACCAGATGAAGCAAAGTCATATACGTAGAGTGATTCTTCCTGAAACCACGTTTGTATTTGTAAAGGATTGAATTATGGTCTAAATAATGGAGAATCCTTTTATTCACAATTTGTTCTAGTATTGTGAAAAACATGGCAGAATCAAAATAGGTCTGTAATTATCAAAACAATGTGGAGCGTCAGCCTTGAACAGAGGAATAACTTTAGCAACTTAGTCTTGAAAACAAAAACTGCACAATAAAACAGGTGAGAAACCAGTGGGCGCAAACTGGAGTCAGTGGGACCAAGCTGTAAGAAACTGACAAATGGGATTTACGTTCAGATCAGTCAAAGGAAAGTCATCATTTACACCCAAACAGAAATGTAAAAAGATGACGGCCTGAAGAATACAAACATGTACATTTCCATTCTTGATAATTTGGCCCAGCCTGTCAGGCAGTATATATATATATATATGTATATATATATATATATATATAGGATCCTGTAGTGTGGATACACCTGTTCCAAGAATACCCAATGTCAGTGACATGACATTGGCTACGGGCAGCTCTGAGGAGGTAGCGGCATGCATGGATACTGCTCCAACAAACTGTGTTACCGCTAATAATGCCGCGTTGGCCATGAATGGGACCTACACCGACTATTCCAGGACTATTGACGAGTCTGCGGTGAGTGAGAGCCATAACCGAACCTGTGCTGTAGATGTGCCTATGAGTTCGCCCACATGGAACTTGGTGGTGAAACAAGGGCGTCGTTTGAAAACCGAGAGCCATCCTGCTCCATTAAAACGCCAAGCTAAACCTGAGCGTAAAAGACCAGCACCTGTTATTGGTACAGGAGCTCAAAGCACCATAAAAGTGGTAAGAACAAAACTTGTAACTGTCTTTGCAACTAGATTTCATCCAGATCTTGATGATGAGGCACTAATGAACTATCTTAAAGGAAAACTTGGATGCGATGTTCAGTGCCAGCGTATTGTCACTGGGAACACCAGATATAGTTCTTTTAAAGTCAGTGTGGAGTGTGAGAACGTTGCAGACGTGTACAGCCCAGAGCTGTGGCCAGAGGGCTCAGTTGTGCGCCGTTACTATGAGCCACGGAATAAACCTACGACGTCTAAAGGGCCTGGGGTGACTACTTCCAGTGATGCCAAAGGGTTGGATGGAACGGCTGCAATGAATACATCATAGACCAATTAATGCGTGTTATTTCTTACAATTGCCGGGGACTGCGTGTCGGTAATACAGCTGGAGATAAAGCACGACGTCTGGTTGTGGATAGACTGTTGCAAAAATGTGATATCCTTTGTTTACAAGAAACTTTTTTATCAAAACAGGATTTGGGAAGTTTGAACTGTATTAATGACTGTTTCTGTGGAGCTGGTGAATCTACTGTGGATCTTTCTATGGGTATAGTGAGGGGACGAATAGTAGGAGGAGTAGCCATTCTATGGCATAAAAAGCTGGATCCAGTTCTAAATGTCATCAGAACTGGTGTTGACTGGTGTATTGCTGTACATTTAAAAGTGGAAAACAAAGAATTTGCTATTATTAATGTCTATACACCATATGAGTGTCCTCAGAATGAAGACATTTATTTGGATAGACTTGCTTTCTTGAACTCTTTCATTGATGATCATTATTTTACCTCTGTGTATATAGTAGGTGATATGAATGCAGATATATCTGATGAATATTCCTTATTTGCTAAACATATGCATCAGTTTTGTGATGATAACAGTTTCATATTGTCCAGTCAGCGCCTGCTGCCTGCAGATAGCTATACCCAGAGCCATATATAGAGAGAGTTCCGACTCTCTTTGATGTCGCCGACAGGCCGTCAATCGTTCCAAACAACGGCTATGGAAACCTTGTGGAGCTGCGCCCTCTGGCGGCGACGGAGCGCTACTGCAGGCAGCTTCATACTTTAACCAGAGCCATGGAACAAATCGCCCCCTCCATGACCCACGTGACTTCCGCATTCCATTCTTACAATGGAACTCTATGGGAGTGTCGCAACTCTCACTTTATATGGCTCTGGCTATACCTATATAAGTGAAGCTTGGCATACAACATCATGGCTTGATCATTGCATTAGCTCTGCTAATGCCCATGCTGTTGTAAAATCAATAGAAATCTTATATGAGTATTCTACGTCAGATCATGTTCCATTTTTAATGATGCTGGATATTAAAAGTCTTCCAGAGTTTATACTGGGGGTAAATAGTGCCCCCTCAGCTAAATTCCAATGGTCCAGACTCTCTGAATATGATTTATCAATATATCATATGAAAACTGATCTTCTTTTGAGTAAGATAAGTCTTCCTCTTCAATCTGTCATGTGCTCAGATGTTAATTGCAGTGATATCTCTCACTGTATAGACCTTCATACTATGTATGATGGCATTGTGGGTGCTTTGAGTGAGTCTACAAGATCATTCCTTACATCCAGAAAGACTAATAACATCAGGCCAGGTTGGAATAAATATGTGTCAGGATACCATGCAGAAGCGAAACAGGCATATAAGATGTGGGTAGAAGCAGGTAGACCAAGAAATGGGACTATTCTTGATTATAAAAAAATAACCAGTGCAAAGTTTAAATATGCTATTCGGTACATTTCCAAATATGAACAGAACATGAGAGCAGACTCTATGGCTGAAAAACTGCTTTGTAATAATGCCATTGGCTTTTGGAACGATGTCAGAGCTTTAAACAGGTCTGCTGCATTATTCCCCAGTACCATAGAGGGCGTATCTGGGGCTCATAATATAGCAGAGCTATGGAGACAGCACTATTCTGCTTTATTTAACTGTGTAAAAAGTGAACCATATGGACTGGGAAATATTGCTAAGAGTGATGTGGTTATAACCCCTAGTGAAGTCCAGCAGGCTATAGCGTACTTGTGTGAGAATAAGGCAACAGGTTCTGATGGCATTACAGCAGAACATCTGAAATATGCTAGCCAAAAAGTGGCTGTGCTGCTTGCAATTTGTTTCTCTGGGTTTCTAACACATGGACAGTTGCCTGATTCTTTATTATCTATCACTCTTGTGCCGGTAATTAAGGATAAAACTAGTAAGGTTGGTAGCCTTAATAACTACAGACCAATAGCTTTAGCTAGTGTAAAGGATTAAGAGGAGGTCAATATTAATACTGACCTCTTTACCTTAATTAATTTACTTATTCAGATTGAATAGTAAATTCACGGATTCTTTTCTTTTTCAGTTTACTCAATATATCTGTGATCTTTATGATGGACAAATAAACAGAGCTATAAAGTGACAATGGACACGTTAACTTAGTTTGATATGTCAAAGAGACACTATCATTTATTTAAAGGGGACCTCAGATGCATTTTTTAAAATTTTATGTTATTTCTTTGTGCTATCTAGACCCTATTCCTTCAATTTAATGCACAAAATAATTATTAGATAATCAATTATACCCTTTTTAATTCTGCCATTTTTAACTTTCGTTTTGAACGACCGGTTTCTTGAAGTCCACGCCCTTCAACGATCTGTTCACGCCCTCTGTAACAGCCAGTATCTGTAATGTGTTGTTGTTTTAAAATTAGCTCTTTTTTTATTACTCATTTGACTTACTGTTAGTGTTAGCTTAAGATAACTTACCGAAACCCGTCTGAGCGCGCCGCAGTTTGCTGCTCCTTTTAGCATTAGACCACCCGAATCCGAAGCTAATGTTAGCTTGTTCCTCTTCCGGTTTTCGCCAGCTCCGCTCGTTGCACGCGATGAGATTTTGGGAGTTATCGCTGTTCCAGTGAAGACAACACAAAGTTCACCAAGTGTCTCCCGTAAATTAATCTGTAAGGAGAAGGTCCTCTTGCTGCGAGCCTGCTGCGAGGCTGCTGCAAGGCTGTACAGTTGAAGCTCCGCTCCATCGCGCCGGAAGAGGGTCCCGTCGAACCCGGTCCTTCCGCCTGTGGTCCGCTCGTTTAATTTTTGCCGGCTGCGCGTTGGCAGCGATCGCAAATACACTAAAAATTGAACTAAAACATAAAAATAACAATTATACTTTATTTATAAAGCCATTTAAAAAAACACAGCTGCAACAAAGTGCTGTACACATGAAATTAAGAACATATAAACAAAAGATGAGATGAAATCATGAAAAACAACAGTCATGTGTTTAATACAGAAGTGGGTTGAGCCTAACCAGGGGTTGCTAGGTGAGGGGCTGGACTCAGGTTTGATCTGATTGGCTGGCGGCTTGTGACGTCAATAAATGCAGGAAGTGTGAATCCTGGTGTATTTATCAAAAATAAATAAATCTACTTAGAGTAAATAAACCACTGGGTGCATTTTTTTGGCACAAGGACTGTTTTTTTATGAAGTAAATACCCAAAGTTTAGTAAAAAAACATTAAAAAGTGAATTTTGCATGTGTGGTCCCCTTTAAAATGAATCAACTAAATTAACACCATTACACTTGATCAGAGGTGGGTAGGAACGCATTACATTTACTCCGTTACATTTACTTAAGTAACTTTTTGAGAAAATTGTACTTGCGAGAGTAGTTTAAATGTGAAAGACTTGTACTTTTACTTGAGTAAATTTTAGGGGAGGAAACCGCAACTTTTACTCCGTTACTATGGGCTTTCTGCCGATCGCTACCGTTACTTTTTGTTTAAAATATATAAAAACATTTGCGGCAAATTTATTGCGTTACTTATTGTCACCTGACATGTAACCAATCAAGTGAAGCCAATCAGTCACGTGACCACAACAAACTCTCCACGCAGCCGGCGCAGGCCAGTGACGTTGAGATTCTGGACTCGGTTTGAGATGAAAGCGGTTTGAGAGAAAGACGTTCGGACGGTTCCTGAAAGAATGGCGACAGAAGCTGGCGAAGAGAAGTAAGAGCACCCCTGGCCTCACGAGCAATGTTCACCTTTCAGTCGTCTAAAAAGAATAGTTACATCATGCGCTGTCAGCTGTGTCTGCCAAAACTTGTAGATGTTTCAGCCTACATGAACTCGACGTCAAATTTGAGAAAACACGTTGCGGTAAGTTTGCCTTTATTTTTTTATTTTTTTGTGTAATGATGTCAGCTCTATTTCAACAGCCTGCATAACTTTAAAACTGTGTATGACGTGACTATTGAATGTTACGTGGTGTGTTACTAAAAATGTGTTCACACTCTTGTGTGAGCACACATGAGCAAAATGCTAATGTAGCTAAAAACAAATGGTTTGCTACATAATGGGACGGCTGGTGGATGATGTAGCTACACATGCTGACAGTCCCCTCAGATTTTTAAAGTCACAAACCTCCAATAAGTGTCTTAGTGGAACACAATTTGTTAAGTGTCCTTGGGTGTCCTGAAAGGCGCTTTTAAATAAAATGATTATTATTATTATTATTACAGTTGATTCATACAGGCCTAGTAGGAAACAAACCAAAATGCATAAAACGTCACAGTATTATACTATTTGTCTAAAAAATGTTCAATACAGAAACAACTGGACTTAATTTGTAACAGAAGATGTTTCGCTCTTCATCCGAGGAGCTTTCTCAATTCAATTCAAAACCAGTTTTTATCAGTTACATCAAATAGCCAAAGCAAAATCTTACATTCCAAAATGGATCGGGTTTTAAGCATCCAGACACTGGAACAATCTGTTCATTGATATTCAGCCAGAAGATAGCTATTTGCACATAAAAAGAAGACGATCAACCTAATTATTGTTGACATGCTGCTGTTGTTATGCTGCTCACAGAGGGCTGAGTGATGCAATAACAGCATTGTATGTGTGTGATAGTGTCTCTCTCTCGATCGATCAAGAGTATGTAATAATAATAATAATAATAAACTTTATTTGTATAGCACCTTCCTACAATGCCTTGCATTGACCAAGGTGCTTAAAGGTTCAGTATGCAGTTTCTGTAGAACTGCAGCACTTAGAAATATTTTCAACAGGCAAAGCATTCTGATCCCTCCCCCTCAGAGCCATATGTGGCTCTGCCCCCTTGTGGTCTGTTGAATTTCAAATTCAAGCTCTGTTTTTATTGGCTGATTCAAATTCAAGCTCTGTTTTTATTGGCTGGTTACAAACTCTGTTTTTATTGGCTGGAAAATGGCGGGTCACCTTTTCTTTTTAGAAATGCTTATTTACCACCTGGAGAAGCAAGGGGACAATATTTTTTTTTATTTTTTTTCAGAGATTACCTGGCTAACATCAGTCTGTCAGGAGGTAGTGACAGAGTGAAGAAATATGTTCATAAAAAAAGCTACATACTGAAGCTTTAACAGGACAGAATATATAAAAACAGGTACAATAAATCAGTGAAAATAAAATAAAAGCAACAGCAATAAAATGAGACAATGGAGATAAAAATGCTACATACTAAAATACCAAAGTAATAAAAGTTACACACTGAAAGCTTTTTTGAACAAGTGGGTCTTCAGTCTGGTTTTGAACAGAGTCAGATCAGAGGTGGCACGCAGCTCAAGGGGGAGGCTGTTCCAGGCTTTTGGGCCGGCAACAGAAAAGACCTGTCTCCCCATTGTTTGTACCTTGAGAATGTCAAGAGCCACTCAGCTCCTGTTGAATAGCAAGCAGCCATCAGTGGGCTGATGTCCTCTGTTTATCAAGTGAATAGCTAGTTTCTGGAAGTCAGCTAACTGGTTAAACTACTTTTTTACTGAGTTTTTGCAGCTCCTCAGACGAAATGTTTCAACAAAGCAGAATCTGTTCAGAAGACCTGACATCCTTGTTAGATTTGTTTGACCTGAATTATTGAGCAGCATCAGGACATAAATGATGCTCCTAATTTAAAAAGGCTTCTTCTTGTAACTTTTCAGGGGAAAAAAGTATATTTGAATTTGTTGTTATCCAGTTATGATTGCGGTTTTGGGCTTGAAAGTATCTTTTTCTCTCTCTCTCTAAAATAAACTAAAAACATTTTTGCCCTGGCAAACTGCTTTGGTTTCATATTTGAACATTACAGTACAAACTAAAATAAACAACAAGGGTTAATTGTATTTAAGTTACTTTATTTAGTAACGTATTATTAAGTCTCAAACATATACAGTATACTGTATATAACAAACAAAGCTTTTTGTTTTGTTTTTTGAATGTCCAGAGGACCAGCTTTTTTAAATCATTATTATTAACTCAATGCTTTGGCATGTCTTTGAAAATGTAATAGGTTTATCTGAAATGTTTGATGTGTGGATTATATATTCTTATTCTGTTTTATTTATTTATTTGTGAACAGAGGATCCACTCGAACAGCTTGATGAAATACACTGAGTTGGTAGATTCCAACAAGAAGCGAAAATCCTCCTCCTCTGATGAGCCACCGATGAAGAGTGTGAGAATCTTCTGTGCACATGGGCTTCCTCCTGCCAACACTACGTTGCAAGACAAGGAAGAAGCTTGTCTCATCTTGCAAAGTGTGTGCACCTCTCATCGATGCCCTGCTGGATGGGACCTTAAAATCTGGTAAATATAAAAACATCAGTGTGTGTGTGTGTGTGTGCACATAACAAAACATTACATGCACATGCTATAAATAATGCATAAGTGTAGTAATTCTTTGCAAAAATGTTTTTAAAGGTCTCAACTACATCAAGGATGACTTGGACACTAACACTGATGATTGATGACAACAGCACAAACAGCAGCCACTCTGATGAAGAAGACTTCTTTGGATCCATTAAGACCAGAAAATCAGGAGAGCTGGAGAGGTATCTTTCATGTCCATCTACTGGAGGTATGGATCTGTTACACTCTTTTCCTCAAATCAAGCGGTTGTCACTCAAAGTCAACACAAGTCTTCCAGCATCTGCAGCTTGTGAGAGACTCTTTATTCATGCAGGGCTCCTTTTAACTGCTAAGAGATCACAGCTTCACTGCAAAAACCTTGAGAGCCAGCTACTCTTAAAGCTTAACAGTCACATTATTGAATAATGTTTCACTGAGTTTATGCTGTCAGTTGTTCTACTGATTAAGTTCAGGAATACACAGTCCTTTGCCTGAAGTGTAGGACTGTGTTTCAGTTTATACTTAAACAGTTAGTTCTGTTTATAGGATGTCAAAATGTAAGAAAATGAGTTCCAACTGGTAGAAACAAAGTTTTGCAGAAAGTCTATTAATACAGTATTTAGCTGAATTATTTTGGATACAGTTGCCTTTGTGTTTTTTATTTATTTTTATTTATAACAATGTAAAAGATAAGTGGTTTATTTCTAAATCCTTTTGCCTTTGTGTTTTTATTTATAACAATGTATATTCAGTCTCATTAAAAGTTATGTTTCCTTGTAAATCCATTTGCATGTTATAATTTAATGACACGAGATGGTACTCCGCAGTTACTCACTACTTGAGTAGGTTGTAATCAAAGTACTTTTTTACTTTTACTCAAGTAAATTTTTGGATGCCTACTCACTACTTTTACTTGAGTAATATTTGGTTCAAGTAACAATACTTTTACTTGAGTAAAAATTTTGAATACTCTACCCACCTCTGCACTTGATTGACCTGATTTCACTTTCTTTCAATTCAAATACGTCAGCACACTTAAATTTAACACAACAGACATAAATACTAGATGTTAAACATATTTAGTCTGTGGCTCCTTAACTTAAAATAGTTTCCAGCTTAGATTGAGAGGGAAGGGAATAGAGGAAAGATGGTTTAAAGGAAAATTATCGTGAGCATGATACCAGAGTGACACTTCTCATCCGACTTCTGCTAAAATCCAGGTACGTTTTGTAAACAGCTCTTTACCTTTCGACGACAGCCCGGTAAGAGGGAAGACCTTGTAGCTTTTCAGATGCACGGGTCCTTGTGGGAACCAGTACAGTACCTTCGAGCAGGGTATTCGTTTACGTTTTCAACGTCTCCTGGTTTCGCGTTGGTCATCAGAAAATATGTCAGCTCCTGGCCTCTGACTTCAAGATAAACTTATTCCAGGGAGGAATAATCAAAGTTTTTGAGCTTACGCTCGTTCGAAATGGACCCATAACAACATGTTATCAGTCCCAGCTGGATGACGAGTCCTTAGCGCGTGACTGGTGGTCATTCAGCTCTCTGGGAAAAATTCACATCTCTCTCTGAAGCTCCCAGAAACTCTGAAGCGTTTCCGCACAGTTAGAACTTAAAAGCAGGAACAAAGAGAGGAGTGAGCTTGTGTTATCGCGACCCAAGGTTACAGCCAGAGCAGAGGGAGATTTGTTTAGGAAAAGACAGAGAAGCTGGAGCCCTTTTCAGGAGAAACAACGGATTACTGTCTCCTGGCTTTCTAAACAAACCGTCTGGTCTCTCTGACCCGAGACTTCACCTTTAACACAGCAGTGAACACAGTTTAACTCTTACAGAATAACACAGCTTAAAAGCACACATCATGAAAATGACAAAAGTTATTCTTTTGATCACATCAGCCTAAAATCAAAGATAGAAATAGTCTCTTTTGGTGACTATATTTATCAGATTACAGCTAAATGAATGATTTTGTAGTAAATGTCTTGCTTTACTGAGAGGTCAGTAAAGGTCATCACTGGACAGTTCAAAAACCTTAGTTTGACCCTGGGTAGGTCCACTACATCTCCCCCCTTTTGGAAGCCATCGCCAGTCCTTGGGGATGGGGTCCAACACGAAAGGAAACCTTGAACTGTCTTTGATCTTGAAGTAATCCAGCAAGTGGAAAAGAAAAATCAAAAATTATAATCCCATAAAGTTTTTGGAAATTCCATACTGTTCGGAGGTAATCCCATTGCGAAAAGCTTTTAATCCTTTGGAAAACAAAGTCTGTTAACTCTTGGAAAACAAAGTCTGTGATCCCTTGGAAAGCAAAGTCTTATAATCCACAGCGGTAATTCCACAGCAGTAATTCCACAACGGTTAGTTTTGTTGATTGATCAGCAACAATTGTTTTCATAATCAGCATGTAGAGGGGATCCCTCGATTGACGCAGAGGAGGCGACCCTTGGATGAAGGTTGAAGACCAAGCGTTGGAGCTGCAGGTCCCCACATCGAAGGTTGTTGGCTGGTTGGTTTCCAGTCAGTGCCACTCTGGTTCTATGTGTCATGCAATTATGTGGTTTTTAGGTGGGCTTATGATTGGGATTTTACATTAAGCCTTACCTATATGCACCTGGTATGTAAGCTATCATGGTTTAGATCAGCTACAATTACCAATTAAGGGGTGGATCAATTCTGTAAAATTAGATATAGGGATTTGTACCTATAAAATTTTGGAGGGCTTCTGTAACGAAGGCCTCTAATTCCAAACTATTCCTCCATTCATTACTTAGTTTAGGTTGAACTAAAATAAAAAAATGAAATATAGTTTGATCTAAATGTCTGTTGTCTTTTAGACGATCGACGTAGGATTTGGTATTCCTAATAAATTTTGAAGTCTATGGCGAGACTCATCAAAATGAATAGATAATCTAGAATAGAAACGATCGAATCGGTTCAATTTAGAAATTGTGAGACCAGTGTAGTTTATGGTACCTCGAGTAGCTTTAAACTACATTGACTCTTCGACGATTGAGATTTAACAAAACGAACTGCATGTTGGCATAGTTAAATCCATATCATTCATTAACCAATGTTAATACAAAACCTTTTTGGCTGGGAGTGTTC
>JBBPBX010032540.1:0-33827 GCA_038048925.1 Garcialebias charrua
GTGGTATACCGAAACGGTTTGGTAAACCCATTACAACCGTTACATGCCTATCCTACATCACAGATGTTGCATTTGCGTGTAGTCTGATGTCCCGTGAAGAAACACGGTTTTTAATTTTAAACTCACTTTGAAACGAATTTTCATTAATATGTCATTTGTTTGCTAAAACGAACATAGTTGAATGATGCAAGATATTTATGTTGCGTCTCTATATACAAAGTTAAAAGATGATGTCACAGACACCCGTTGGTCTCACAGTGCATCTTTTTACTAACATGGTGGTGGTGTATTCTAGTCTGGATCAGCAGGATATTCATGTCGGGAGGCTGAACGCGGCAGAGCCCAGTTTGTTGGCATCCCAAACTCCCAGACTTTAGCTGCTGCTTCTGTAATCAGGTTTCACCTCACAGGAAGTCCTGGTGTCGACGAGGCCAAGAGGTCAACCTCAGATCAGCAAGCAGACTCAACCACCCTGCTCCTTGTGGGTGTTGATAGTTTAAACCTACCGTATTTTCTGGAATATAGGTCGCACCCGAATATACCGTATTTTTCGGAGTATAGGTCGCATTGTCCAATTATTACCAATAGATTGGAAAAATCCCTAGATAGGTCGCACCTACGTTTAGCTCTGCTGCAAATGTCTGCCACAGGAGCGCACAGCAAGGCTTTTAAGAAGATTAACACTTAAAAACAATTATTTGTTTGATAAAAATTATAGCAAATATGTGTCTGAGCTGAACTTTTCTTTAATAAATGAATAATTTTAGCAGGATAAACACCTAAAAAAAATATATTTGTTAGCTGACATTATTGCAAGAGTGTGTCTCAGTTTAATTTTTGTTAATAAATGATTACAAATCAGCTTATTTGATAAAAAGCCATAAATAGGTTGCACTTGAATATAGGTCGCAGGGCATGCAAAAATGATAAAAAGCTGAGACCTATATTCTGGAAAATACGGTAATTGTTTCTCTCCAAATTTAATAATAATAATAATGAATTTAATTTATAACGCACTTTTCATTAATGAAAATCTCAAAGTGCTCAAAATCTCAAAATTTGTAGCTCATATTTAGAACTGCCTTCACGACGTCCTCATTTGGAAGTTCAGATGTAAATTTTGTATTCACATCAATAGTTCCCCTCATAATAAATCCAAGTAGTTTTAATGTTTAATTTATTTGAGGCATTCCAAATGTAGACGTTCAGAAATCTGTATTAAACTTTAGATTTTAAAATCATCTTAAATGAGTAAGAGAAGACAAATGTTTACAAAGCGGTGATGGGGAGCACTTTACCACGAGTCCCCTGAAGCTGTCATCTGTCTGTCTGCCCATCTGTCTGCCTGTCCGCTGCTCGATCCGGTGCTTTGGTGCTCGCTCCTCTCTCCTGGTTTCTGTCTCTGACTGAGCCTCGCTGATGCTAAATGTTGGCTCCACAGGGGGGCGCGTTAAAACCTGGAAGAGGAGATGGTTCATTCTCACAGACAACTGTCTTTACTACTTTGAGTACACCACAGTGAGTATTTTTTACTCCGTTACAGCTCACCAACATCTGTTCAGTGCTTCTCACATATTTCTATATTTTGCAGGACAAAGAACCACGAGGAATCATCCCGCTGGAGAACCTGAGCATCAGGGACGTGGAGGACAAGAAGCCGGTGAGTACAGCTCCCCCTGCTGGCTTATTACAGTTGGGTTTAGCAGCAATTTTATAACTTTTTTTTTATTTCTTTCTATCCTTTTTTCAGTATTGTTTTGAGCTTTACATTTCTGAGAGCAAGGATCAGGTAATAAAAGCGTGTAAAACTGAGGCTGATGGGCGTGTTGTGGAGGGCAACCACACCTTCTATCGAATCTCTGCTCCCACCGCTGAGCAAAAAGAGGACTGGATGAACAGCATAAAGTAAATATATAAATATTTATTCTGTTGACTCTTTACAATATAGCATACATTATTTAAATGCAAGGCAGTATGCTAGATGGGTTTATTTTGGGCAGAGTCCAAACATTTACAGTACATGTCGCACCACCGTATAAGTCGCATCAGTCCAAAAATGTTTAATAAAGTGGGGAAAAAACATAAATAAGTCGCATTGCTGTATAAGTTGCATCTATTATGCATCACTGTTGACCACGCGGAGACGTGTGCTGGTGTTGTGCCAAAAATCAATTAGCTGCCAAATGGCGTCCGCAGGAGCGTGCATGAGAGGACTTTAGCAAGAATTTAACAAGATTAACACTTAAAAATAATTATTTGTTTGCTCAAAATTATATTAAAGGTGTGTCTCAGTTGAACTTTTCCTTAATAAGTGCACTTTAATGATCAAATCGGCTGAATTTCGCCTGGGAAGTGCGGAGAAATGCAGCTGATTTGATGTTTGCTCCAGGAGTTCCGAGACGAAGGTGGCTTGGTATGTCAAGTCATTAATAGCCACTTTTACCTACTAATGAGACACTTGGCTTGCCATATTTCTGGAGCGCCCTCTAGTGGCTGAAAATAATAGTGTTCAATATTTTCCATGTCAGAATGAATGAAATCGTCAGATCTCAGCCAAAAATTTGGTTATAAATACAGGTAGTCCTTGGGTTACGACGGTCTCAAGTTACGACGTTTCGTAGTTATGACGCATATCCTATTTTCTATGAAAAGCCTTATTTTGAGTTACACAGTTTTACGTCGTAAACGGAATGCGGAATATGGTGGATTGACCGGTTTTACGTCGTAAACGTAGCGGCGGAGGAATACTGCACTGTATACTGTGAACGTGGTTTTACGTCGTAAACGGAATGCGGAATACGGCGGATGGACCGGTTTTACGTCGTAAATGTCGTAAAGCAGCGGCGCAGTGGTGGAAAATATTGTACAGTACTGTATGCGGTGCAGCGGCAGAAAATATTGTACTGTACGCGGTGCAGCGGCGGAGGAGTACTGTACTGTACTGTGAACGAGGTTTTACGTTGTAAACGGAATATGGCGGATTGACCGAGGACAGCGTCGCCAGCATCACAGTAGGCCATTAACTGTTTTTGCCCTTCGTTATGGCTCCCAAACCTATGTGTTTTTTGATAATTATGTAGGGTACTGTGTGATAGGCTAAGTGCTTGGTAATACAGTACTGTACATGTATATGGTGCAGTATGTACGTATTTTCCGACTTGCGTCGAAAATCGGTTTACGACGACGCGTAGGAACGGATCTACGTCGTATGTCGAGGACTACCTGTATGGGGGGAAAAACGAACATATATTAGTCGCTTCTGTGTATAAGTCGCAGGACGTGCAAATTTAGGCAAAAAGGTGTGACTTATACAGTGAAAGATACAGTAAATGTTACATTTTTGAAAACTTGCACTAATAAACACCTGTAGGTAACCTTGGATGCTGTGATTTACTGCACTGCCTTCACATGTACTGTTTGGCTCAGTGGCACTGAGCGACAGTTTTGTAGCTTTGCATCAGTCACGTTTTTATTTCCACTACTGGGAAATTAAACCCCGGAGATAAAAGTTGCACAGCAGTGATTCTGAAACCTGGTTTCATCAGCTCTTAATGGTTCATCGGTGATCTAAACGCCTCTGGTCCCACATATTCATGCATTCCTTCTTTAGGTTTATTTTTTAAGTTATTTGGGTTTCACCTTCTCTACATGCTGATTGTTCAAATGTCTATCAGTGAGTTTAAAAAATAATAATTTTTGAAAGGCTTGTTGATATAAAAACAAGATAAAATGATATTTCAAAATATCAATGACTTGATTTTTCTAAAATGGGTTAGAGGGGAATTGTACTTTTTGAATCAAAGTATTGAGTGTCTAAATGTCATTATTGTATAAATTTAAATATTGGTGTTTTGCTCACACGTCTCTGGACAGATTTTCAAATAAAGACTGGAGCAAAGTGCGATGAGACGGTTTCTCACACCTGATTTCACCATTTTCTTTGTTGTTTCCACAGGGCTGCCATCAGCAGGGACCCTTTTTACGAGATGTTGGCGACCAGAAAGAAGAAGGTGTCGTCCGTTAAGAGGCACTAGAGCTGCTCAACTTTTCTGACATTGCACTTGACAGAGCGCTGGGGGGTCCGGCTGTTGGCTCGCCTTGTCTGGCTCGGTGCAGAGGCCACAGTGGAGGTCTGACCTCTTCAAGGGATTCCTCAAGGACTGATTCTAGGACTGCAGGCAGAAAAATCAGGAAGCATGCTGGTGTGTTAAATCCTAACCTCCCGCCCTTTTTCTTTCACACCTCGGCATGTTCTCTCTCTGGAGCAGGAAGAACATTTTACTATTGAACTAAAGAAAAATCTCCCTTGAAGAGGCTTTAAACACCTTCCCTGTCTCAAGTTTCATAAACACTGTACAAATACCCAACAAAAAGTTCCTCTTTGCACACTTTGTTTTAACTCAGCAGGTCTGACCTGAGTGTGGCAACCCAACCAAACTATTCTTCACTGTCTAAAAGAAAATATCCTTTCTAATCTGTTATCAAAAGTTTTGTTAATATGTATTTTTTTACTGCTTTTAATGTTGATTCCTATCAAGTTTACTTTGTTTCTTTGCTTTTTAACAAGAGTATTTTGTAGCAGAAGCTGTTCAGAGACTGTTGAAGGTTTGATTAGTACTTCTGTTTAAATTTTAAAATGGAGCATGAAAACACTTCTGTTATTAAAAAAAGAAGAAGAAAAAAAAAGTTGCCACTCGAGATGTTTTTTTTAAGGCTGACAACCCTAAAAACATGACGACAATGCAAAGAGGAAAGCGCTCGGCTTGGACTGAAGAGTTGTTGTAAATGTGAAGCTGCAGCGTTGGGACGTGTCGGATCAAACTGGTTCCTGAAGGTTCTGGACAGGAAACCTGAAGGAGTCGTTCTCAGGGTTTCTCCGCTCATATTAATCTCTGCCTGCACTTTTCATTTGATTTGAAATACAAGATCAGTATGACCCCAAAGTAACTTCATGTTCGCTCAACTAGTGCTTGGTGCTCTAGTCAAATTGCTGCTGGTTGGCAAACATGATTTGAGTTCTTTAGTTTTTTTTTTTGGTCAAGCGTAGATTTAAAATTTTCTGCCTTTTATAGTCTTTTTGTTTTGTAGGATTGTCTTATTGTCAAAAAAGAAACCCATATTGTTTGATAATTCTAAAATACTGTGCTTCAGGTAGTTAAAGCCATACTGTACGATGTGTTGATTTAAAGGAGCGCTGAAACTACAAAAAAAGTGCTTAAAAGGTGTCTCAGGATGTTTGATTATGAAACTGTTCTTCTTATATCTGCAGTGTGTTTAGCTGGAATGAAGTGGCTGGGTGTGTTGCGGCAGTGATGCATAAAAAAAAAGTAAGGCATAAAATTCATAAATACGTTACCTTGTTCATGAGAATTTTTCTGTTTCTGCTGTACACAACTGTTGCTCTTAAACAGTTTAATTGCTTCCTCTTTTTTATTATTTTTTATGCACTGCATATCCAGTGAATTGGGAAAACAAAACCACCATTCTCAACAGTATTTACTTATTTATCAAAATTGTACATATTTATATGTACTGTATAGTGGACATTTTGTCCTTTTCTTATTTTATTTTTTATAGTTTTACCTTTTTCCTTTAGTACACTGTAGTACATTTCTGGATTTCTTCATTGTCATTTAACCAATCTGAAATAAAGCCTCATTTGTCTCGACACCGACTGTTGTAAAATGTTTGCTCAGCTTTAAAGTGATGTCGAGCCCATGGTGTAGTTGTAATAATTCTCCAGCAGGTGGCAGCATAAGGCTGCACCTTGACAAATCCTTAATGAGTTTATGGGTAAAGAATTGATTATTTCCCATTTTGTTTTGATAATTCTTATTCAGGGCATTCTTTACTCTAAACCACCACTATAAATTATTTTATTTAAAAGCATTTATGGTACCAGATGTTGAGTCGGCAGGTCTGTTTACAAATCATATTCCCCAGGAGGCTGAAAACAGCACGGTATAAGTCATGCTGTGAAATGGAGAGCATGTTAGAAATAATGACTAAAGTGAATTAAAACTTGCATGCACTCTTTGGTTTCTTTCTTTCTTTGAATTATTCTGTGGTGTTATTAAATTACTGAAAAGACAAAAGTTAATTACCCAAGGAGGGAATGTAACCGACCCATAGTCTTTTTTTCTATAAAACAAAAGGTTAAAACCATCTTAGCTCATCAGAAACTTTTTACTGTTATGTCTTACTTAGTTTATGAACATCCTGCACATCTAAGACACATCTGGTAACTGGACGTGTTCAAATCTAACAGCTGGTGAGATCCGTCGGGGAGTTACAGGACTGTCCAGATGTGTCTTTATCAGAGAAAACAAAACATCCGTAGTGAACTGAACTGAGCAACCAAGGACAAAGTTCTGGTCACTCAAGGAGATTTTTTTATGTTCATTGGTGGTACTTTCTAACTTTCCTTGAAGGAACGCCCATCAGGGGTGGGCAACATTTTTATCAAGAGGGCCAAATGAAGATGTTTAAAGCAATCGAAGGGCCACGTAGAGAATTGGAAAATCATTTTTCTTAAAGATGGATAATCTGGAAGACAATGTTTTAGGATTTTTGTTGTTAGTATTGTTAGCATGCTTGATAAAGATAAGTCTCCCGGATACTCTTTAAGAATATAAGACATGTAAACTGGCTCTTGTGATGATATATGTATTAGCTTAAAAATGTATACTTTTTTTTTTTGCCTTTGAAATTCAGTCTAATACTGGAACAACTAAAAAAAAAAAAACATTTTGGCCCATCTTAACCCAAAGGCTTTTGCTGTATTTATCCAAGATGTTTAATTTAGACTTCCTTCCATTGACAAAATGCAGGTTTTCATTACTGTAACGTCTAAAAGTTGTTTTCTTTCCAGTTAAAGCTAATGGGGGGCCAGAAAGAGAGCGTCCAAGGGCCACATTTGGCCCACTGACCATATACTGCCCACATCTGGGTTGGAGAGACACACGCAGGTGAAAGTTAGGTGGTGGTGGAGTGTTTAAAAGGCCTCACTACTTTTTAGAAGGCTCATCACTGGATTTAGAATATTATGAGCAGGAAGAAAATATTAGATTATTTGATTCAATTTGTTGTGAATTTCCAAACGTGTTTTGGATGAAATGCATCGGATATTGAATTAAAATCATTCCCCACAGCAACTTCAGAGAACTAAACGTACACCATTCTGTTCGGATGTTGTTGTTTTTCTCTGCAAAAAAACTGGAAGACTTGACAATATGAGGAAACGAGTAAAGTGGAACAATCTGTAGTTCAGGATCAGGATATTCTGAGCATTTTAGCCAAGAATAATCGTAAACTTAACCTAACAAGGTTAAGTCAAATCCTCTTGATGGATTATTGTCGGAGGACCTGACTTAACTGTGTCAGATTTTTCTACCTGGATTATTGAGCACCATGAGTACATGTAGCTCACTGTGAAGGTGAAGCAGAGGAAACCTGACCGAAATGACTCGTCCAAGTCTTAGCAGGCACTACCAGAGGATTGTGGGCTTTTTGTTTTAAAGGAGCTCCAAATCAATTTGAGAGGATTGGAAAACTTTCTCCGCTCTGAACATGTAGAAACATTTTTGAAAAGACATGTTGCAATCATTTTAAAAGAAAGTCTTTTTCGTGCATTATTCCTGCATGGAATTTATAAATGAAATAAAAGCAATAAACTTTTAGAGAAACTCATCCTTTTTTTTGTTGTCTCACCTGATAATTAGCCGACACTTTCTGCCAGCTTTCTGTCTCGGACGAAGAGTTCTTGAGAAATGCATTTAAAGGAACATCTTAAAAGTGTTTCACAAGTAGAAACTTGCTTATCTGGGTAGAAAAAGGCAGCAAAGCCAGGAATGACTTTCAAAACTCCTTTGATCTGACTTTATCTTTATTTTTTTGATAAATCATTTCTTTTTTTTTTCTTTTTTTTTCACAACCAAACCCAGTCATGTCTAAAAGAATCCTCAAATCATTCACTGCCTGTTTATTTACCCACAAGCGCAAATTATGAAACCATTTGTTCCAGATGTGCTCCAAAAAACACAATGTGCAAAACTAAATTTGCATCTGTGCATTTGGCTAAAATACAGCTCTTTTAAGCAAAACAGAATAAATCCCAAGTGGATGAGAAATGGCTTGCAATCATCTTTGCATGAATATATTTTTAAACCATATTTTGCTGCTGTAGCACCAGGACGAATGCGTTTATGAGAATCTTTAAGCAAAGCTTAAGGAGGTGAGAGCGGCTGATGGGAAATGAGGCAGGAAGAGACGAATGAAAAGGAAAAAGTGTGAACCTGTGGTGGTTGTGAAGCTGCAGCAGCACGTGCACTCTTTTGTTTTTAATGATCTGCTCTGGGTGCACACAAAAAAATACATCTTTCGTGAGAGAACAGCAACAGGAACTTGATCTGCAAGAGGGAGGCTTTCATCAGCAGTTAAAACCTGAACAATATCAGGTGTTGGTACATGCAGTGCTGCGAGGAAATCCATGGAGCCATCCGCACCCAGTGTCATAAATTAAAGTCTGATAAAAGTTCACCTGAGAGCTCTCACACGGTGTCATGTCAGAGTTGTCTTTTTATGGTTGAGAAAAGAGGAGAGGGCCCATGGCAGCAGAATTCTCCAGCTCTGTCAGTAAAAGTGGAGACATATGGGACCAGTCAGGTTCCAATTATGCCCAGATTGTTTCCCAGAAGCTCTGGAATCCTCCCCTGGCCTCTTGTTTCACCGGCGAGGAGTGAGGAGTATACCTCAGGATGTCCTCGGCTGGCGTGAGACCAGCCTGTTCATGCAGCAGACGCTCATTCATTCAAAGAATTCAGGTGAGCGTCGTTTAAAAATAAGCAGAGGAATCACTTTGGTCTGGGGGAAAGGAGCGTGACTGCTGAGAGCCGAATGGTTGTTGCTGAAGTTTGCAGACAAAGCTGAAGCTGAGCTGTTCACAGCTACAAGAAAAGGAGCGCCGGCTACAAACGATGAGGCCAAAGATCAGATGGACAAATAAAACAGTCAAACTCTTGTCAAAAGCTGAAGGTAGCAAAAGATTAGCTAAAAGAAAAAGTAGCTAAATGCTAGCTAAAAGCTAAATTGTGCTAAAGGGAGCTAAAAATTGAGAAGCAAAACACACTCCAAATGTTGCAAAAGGCTAGCTACAAGATACAATATATATATATGTATATATATATATATGTATATATATATATATATATATATATATATATTAGCAAAAATGTAAATTTAGCAAAAGACTTAAAATCCAAAAGTAATCAAAGGCTAGCTATAAACGGCAAACGGATAGCAGTAAAAATTCAAATGTGCAAATGAATCGCTAAAAGCTAATAGTATCAAGCTAGAAGCTAAATTTAATTCACTTTAAATTGATACATTTTATTAATATTATTATTTATAAATTTTTGTTTGAGGAGGTTGAGGAGCATCAAGTGTAGAACCACTAGACTGAGGCTGTTAGACTCATGAATAAATAAAAATAAAATAATAAAAAAAATAAACACTGCAAAATATCACATCATGCTGATGCTGATCTGTTTTCTTGTTGCTGTGTTCATCTGTGTTCATCTGTGACCATCTGCTCATACAAACTCATGTTCGTGCTGCTGTTTATTCCCACTATATTAGGCTTAGTGTATTACTAGTTGATGTTTTTCTTAGTTAATTCTAGATGTTATTACTGTTTTTCTCTTGCATTTGTTGTTGGATGTAACTGGGACCCCGTGTACATAATCTCGTTTTCATCACATGTACCACATGCGGTGCAAATGACAATAAAGACTCTGACTCTCTCTAATGTATATTTTAATCTAAATTCAATTTAAATCTAATTTACAATTTCATTCCACCACATGTACCTCATGTGGTGCACATGACAAATAAAGAAATTTTGACTTTAAAATCAGTCACAATGCTAGCAAGAGGCTAAATAGTATGACTAGCTGAAGTTGATGTGAAGGCTAGGTAGAAGCTAAAGGCAGTCAAAATGCTAGCAAGAGGATAAATATTATATAACGCTGAAGTTTAAGTAAAGGCTAGGTAGAAGCTAAAAGCAATCAAAATGCTAGCAAGAGGCTAAATATTATATAACTAGCTGAAGTTTATGTAAAGGCTAGGTAGAAGCTAAAAGCAGTAAAAATGCTAGCAAGAGGCTAAATAGTATATAACTAGCTGAAGTTTAAGTAAAGGCTAGGTAGAAGCTAAAGCAGTCAAAATGCTAGCAAGAGGCTAAATAGTATATAACTAGCTGAAGTTTAAGTAAAGGCTAGGTAGAAGCTAAAAGCAGTAAAAATGCTAGCAAGAGGCTAATGATATATGACTAGCTGAAGTTTAAGTAAAGGCTAGGTAGAAGCTAAAAGAAGATAAAAGCTAGATAAAAGCAGCAGGTTAATTTGTTAAAAAAAAAACTAAAAATAGCTAAAGAAAATAAAAAAGAAAATAGCTAACTAAAAATAGCTAAAGAAGAAAAACTGAACTTGAAGCAGATTTCAAAAACAATGTTTTTAAAGCAATTAATAAAAAATCTTAATGTATTTCTATGAAGAAAGTATTTGTAAATAAACTTTTTGAGAAAATAAGTAAAAAAAAATAAAAAAGCCATAGCACCCCTGAATGAGCCGAACATAGATGTTGGGCAGCACGGTGGCACAACTGGTAGAGCTGCTGCCTCTCAGCGAGAAGGTTGCCGGTTCAAATCCCGGTCCGGGGCCTTTCTGGGTGGAGTTTGCATGTTCTCCCCGTGCATGCGTGGGTTTCCTCCGGGTACTCCGGTTTCCTCCCACAGACCAAAAAACATGCTTGTTAGGCTGATTGGTGACTCTAAATTGACCCTAGGTGTGAGTGTGAGAGTGGATGGTTGTTTGGTGTGAGTGAGACAGGTCCCTCTTGTAAATGAGTCCCCGTGACTCAACGAGGCATAGCCTGTATAAATAAAGGTTGAATGAATGTAAGAATTGCCAAAGTGGCTGAAATTATGCAGAAGCAGATTACAGAAAGAAAACAAAACACAATAATAGCACTAATAAACAACAACAAAAGTGTGAACGCTGACTCAGCAGTTGCACAGATGAGCCGTTTTCATGTGAGCTCATTTCATTTGGTTGCAGCAGTTCTCAGGTTTGTGCACATTTAGCCGCAGTGCGAGTCCAAACTCACAATGTCTCAAACATGAAAAGCCGTAACACAAAGAAGCTTTCTGCAGCTAAAGATTTCCAATCCCACTCTTTGTCTTGGGTGTATTTATTTACACAGTTCACCTGCTGCTCTAATTGATGTTTTGTAGTTTTACTGGAAGCAAAGTCCTCCCTCTCAAATCAAGTCAGGAATCTCTCACTCTGCTTATCCTCAGGGCCAGATTTCTGAGAAAGGGAGTTTGAAAGAAGCCACAAAAGTCAAACATTTACCCCCACCCCCTACATAAACCATTGCAAACTCTTCATCCTCACTAGTGCAACTCCTGCACCAGTCAGAAGTGAAACGGCCACCTTGAATCGGATCAAGAGTTATGCACTTATAGTTGTATAAACATAGCAAAAATAAATTGTTTTAGGTCCTTATTTAGGATTTTGAAACAGTTCTCTCCCAACGATTTCCCAAAAGCTTCACATCACGTCCACCACGTGTAACACGTGTGACCCAGATACAGTACAGTACTTAATGAGGGCGGCAAAGCAGCGAACGCTGCAGGAACAAACAGGTTCTGTATGTTGTTCTGTTACAGTCATGTTCACAGGATCCTTTACGCGCAGGAACAAAACATCTAATTAAAGGAGCTGTAAATAATTACTGTAACAGGCATTGTAAAAGTACAGCTGACAAATATAGCTCTGAATGTTTGTGGTTCTTTTTGTTTGTTGATTGATTGATTTTTTTTATTTTGGCTTTGATGAGGGGGGGGGGGAAGGTTTTTTTTTGTGTGTGTATTTGTACACAGTTTGGTTTTTGAGTTGATACAAGCTAACATAGCAACTGTGCATGAAACAAAAAAAACGTTGTTCAATCCTGTGGGGGAAATAGGATTTTTTTTTTTTTGCACATTTCATGAAATATGGGTGGCTCTCATTCTGGGAAATGCTCTTTTTAGTTTGTGTGAAAAGAAGCACATGTTGTCTTTTTCTCATGTTCTGATGGGTCACCCTGTTTACTATCATGCACTAATTGTTGTCCGGTTGATAAGAAGGAGTCATTTCTTTAACAGGCCTTTGTTTACATGCAGGTCCAGGGTTAGGACAGGCTGTACCTTTC
Organism: Garcialebias charrua; assembly: GCA_038048925.1. Classification (NCBI taxonomy): domain Eukaryota; kingdom Metazoa; phylum Chordata; class Actinopteri; order Cyprinodontiformes; family Rivulidae; genus Garcialebias; species Garcialebias charrua. Next base: position 12,253 of record JBBPBX010032540.1, read on the forward strand.
TTCCAAGCTTTACGGAAAAAAATGACGGTGGGTGGGGAAAAGGAGTCCGGGGTTTTGGAGTTGCACCAGAAGAATTTCCTGTCCTCGGGGAGTGCCCCGTCAGAAGGGGACATAGGAAATGCCTTGCAGAGAACGACAGGGTGTGGGGACTGCAGAGCTCTTTTCTGAGCTCAGGATCAGGTTGTTCATAGTAAAAAGCATACTTCAGCTACACTTGAAAAGCATAAAATATTCAGCATTTTAGGAGAAATGGCAAAAAATGGTACAGAAAAACATGCTGCTTTCAAAGGCCGCTGACCTCAAAGCGTAGACGTGCAGGATTATTAAAGCTGTCGGAGACGCAAAGCTGTAAGGCAAGACGGAGATCACAGGAACTGGATACAGATGGCATCTGATTAGAGCCAGTGGAGCAGATACTCAGGTGATGACAGAGAAGATGAAAGGACACGCCTGCGGTTGTAGAGAAGGAGGAAACCTGCAGCAGAAAACAAAAGGCTCTGCGATGACGTCATTGTGTCTGCCACGAGGAGATTCTGTACCAGGTCATTCGAGGCGCCGTCATAAACACTTCTGGAGTCTGAACACCCCCCAGGGAGGAGCCAGGAGCAACAGTTTCCTCTGGATGGTGGACGAAGCTTCAAAAGTGACGGGTCCAGTTTTGAATCTGAACATTTTAAACCTGGAAAAACTGGGATCTTGTGTAAAATGTGACTAAACACAGAAAACAATTATTTGTAAATCTCGTGAAGCCTGGTTTTAGTCACAATGAAGCATACAGTGTATTTCGGACTATGAGGCGCATTAAGTGAAACAAAACAGTCGGATAAGTCAGACTTTATTCAACTCATCCACAATAACTCTTAACGCTGTTCAGTTATACCTGTAAGGATATTTAGTCAAAAGTCAAAGTCAACTTTATTGTCAGATCTGCAATATGTACTGTACAGGACATACACAGGACCGAAATTGCGTTTCTCTCAGTCCCTCGGTGCAACAGTAAACATCTAAACATTGAAACACTGAAACATATAATAATAGACATAAGCATAAAATAGTAAAACTAACACTGTCCTGAGTTTTTTGCATAGTGGTATAAGAGTATGAAAATTTACACCAACTCTAAAACTAAAACATTAAACATTTAATGAACATAATACTGTCCTGAGTTTTTGCATACTAGTATAAAAAAAGAGTATAAAAAGTATAACTAAAATAAACTAAAGGTTTCTAGCATTGACATTTGCAAAGTGGCAAAGCAGCGTATGAGTTAATGTACACAGTATATGTATGAGGTAGTAGTTGATGTTGTTATAGAGGCAAAAAGTGGCATATGCAGTAAGGCACATTGGGCATCCCTAAATAAGACCGTTCAGAGCACACTGTATATGTATCAGCAGTGGTGTAGATATTAGAGTAGTGTAAATGTAAACAGTAGTAATAAAGTAGAGAGTCAGAGTCAGAGTCAGAGAGTCTTTATTGTCATTTGCACCGCATGTGGTACATGAGATGAAAACGAGATTATGTACACGAGGTCCCAGTTACATCCAACAACAAATGAAAGAGAAAAACAGTAATAACATCGAGAACTAACTAAGAAAAACATCAACTAGTAATACACTAAGCCTAATATAGTGGGAATAAACAGCAGCACGAACATGAGTTTGTATGAGCAGATGGTCACAGATGGTCACAGATGAACACAGCAACAAGAAAACAGATCAGCATCACCATGATGTGATATTTTGCAGTGTTTATTTTAATTTTATTTTTATTTATTCATGAGTCTAACAGCCTCAGGGTAGAAGCTGTTCCTCAGTCTAGTGGTTCTACACTTGATGCTCCTCAACCTCCGTCCTGAGGGGAGTGGGGCAAAGAGTGAGTGTGCTGGATGAGTGAGGTCTTTCATGATACAGGTGGCTCTTTTCCTGCATCTAGAGGTGTAAATGTCTGTGATGGTGGGGAGACTGACTCCAACAGACTTCTGTGCAGCCTTCACCACTCTCTGCAGAGCTTTTCTTTCTTCAACTGTGCAGCCTCCATGCCACACGTTGATGCTGGAGCACACGATGCTCTCCACTGCACACCTGTAGAACGAGGTGAGAACTGGGCTGCTCAGACCGGCTCGTCTCAGCCGTCTGAGGAAGTAGAGTCTCTGATGACCTTTCTTGATCAGGCTGGTGGTGTTGTTGCTCCAGCTGAGGTTATCATTCATGTGTACACCCAGGTATTTGTAGCTGGAGACCACTTCCACTGCAGACCCACCTATTATCAGTGGGGCATGGGTGTGTTTGTTCCTTCTGAAGTCCACAATCATCTCCTTTGTCTTCTTCACATTCATGTGAAGATTATTCTCTTTGCACCAGCTCTCCAGGTGTTCCACCTCCTGTCTGTAGCTGGACTCATCATTGTTTGTGATGCATCCCACCACCGCTGTATCATCTGCAAACTTAACAATATGACAGCCTGGAAGTGTGGCTGTACAATCATATGTGAGCAGAGTGAACAGAAGGGGGCTCAGCACACATCCCTGAGGAGAGCCAGTGCTGAGGGTTATGGTGGAGGAGGAGAAGTTGTGGATCTTCACGGACTGTGGTCTGTCTGTTAAGAAGTCTAGTATCCAGTTACAAATAGAGGGGCTTAGTCCAAGTGTAGATAGTTTGTCTATCAGAGTTTGGGGGATCATGGTGTTGAAGGCAGATGTGAAGTCCACAAAGAGCAGACGCACGTATGAGTCCTTCTGATCCAGGTGGGTGAGAGCAGTGTGGACCACGGAAGAAATGGCGTCCTCTGTTGATCGGTTCTCACGGTATGCGTATTGATGAGGGTCCTCATTGATGTTGACGGTTGCCTTGATGTGGGACATGACCAGTTTCTCAAAACATTTAGCGACTATCGGGGTGAGGGCCACCGGTCTATAGTCATTCAGACCAGTCACTGTGGAGCTCTTTGGGACTGGGATGATGGTCGCGGTCTTCAGGCAGGTGGGAACTGACTCCAGTGCAAGTGAGGTGGTGAAGATGTCAGCCAGCACCTCACAGAGCTTAGTAATTACATGTAAGCAGTAGTAATAAAAGTAAACAGTATTAATAAATGTAAACAGAGAATGTAAACAGTATTATGATTATAGGCAGTGATGTAATACAAACATTAGTGCAAGTATGAGAAGTAGTGCAAACTGTATGAGCACATGACCGAGAGTTTAGTGAATAACCCGTTTGATGACACAGAGTCCAGTGTTAAAATCTTTGTGTTGAGTGGTAATGTGTGAGAAAGTTTTAGTGTTAAGGCAGTTCAAATGGGAGGGGGGGCAGAGCAGGCAGAGTGTTTAGCATCCTGACTGCCTGATGAACAGAGCTGTCTCTCAGTCTGCTGGTTCGAGCCTGGAGACTCCTCAGTCTCCTCCCTGATGGCAGCAGTCTGAAGCAGCTGTGTAGTGGGTGTGTGGGATCACCTGCCATGCAGAGGGCTTTCCGAGTGAGGCGTTTGCTGTGTAAGTCCTGCAGTGAGGGCAAGGAGGTGCCCACGATCTTCTCAGCTGCTCTCACAATGCGCTGGAGGCTCTTGCGGCAGGATGCAGTACATGCACCAAACCACACAGTGATGCAGCTGGTCAGGACACTTTCTATGGCACCTCTGTAGAAGGTGCTCATGATGGGGGTTGAAGCTCCAGCCCTTTTCAGCTTGCGGAGAAAGTAGAGACGCTGGTGAGCCTTCTTGGCCAGTGATGCAGTGTTCCTGCTCCAGGACAGGTCCTTTGAGACGTGCACTCCCAGGAACTTGGTGCTGTCTACTCTCTCCACTGCGGTGCTGTTGATGGTCAGAGGGGCATGTTGGGCATCCCTCTTCCTGAAGTCCACAACAATCTCCTTTGTCTTCTCCACGTTGAGAGTGAGATTGTTGTGTCCGCACCACAAGGCCAGGCGGCTCACCTCGTTCCTGTAGTCCGTCTCATCGTTGTTGCTGATGAGACCCACCACTGTTGTGTCGTCCGCAAACTTGATGAAGTGGTTGGAGCTGTACGATGGTGTGCAGTCGTGTGTTAGCAGGGTGAATAGAAGGGGGCTCAGCACACATCCTTGTGGGGCCCCTGTGTTCAATGTGATGGTGCTAGATGTGTTACTCCCGACCCGTACTGTCTGTGGTCTCCCGGTCAGGAAGTCTAGCAGCCAGTTACACATTGAGGTGTTCAGCCCCAGACTGTCCAGTTTAAGGATGAGCTGTTGGGGGATGATGGTGTTGAATGCCGAGCTGAAGTCGATGAACAGCATTCTAACATAGGAGTCCTTCGTGTCCAGATGTGTGAGAGCTGTGTGGAGGGCAGAGGAGATGGCATCGTCGGTTGAGCGATTAGGTCGGTATGCAAATTGGAAGGGATCCAGGGAGGCAGGGAGGACAGATGTGATGCTTTTCATGACTAGCCGTTCAAAGCACTTCATCAGGATGGGGGTGAGTGCTACTGGGCGATAGTCATTGAGGCATGCGGGCGTTGCCTTCTTTGGGACAGGGATGATGGTGGTGGCTTTGAAACAGGTGGGGACGATGGCCTGGCTCAGTGAGATGTTAAAGATGTCCGTGAAGACCGCTGCGAGTTCCCCTGCACAGTCCTTCAGCACACGACCAGATATCTGTCATCCTTCCTTTAGAAAAGCTGACCCATGATCTTAATCACAAATCAGATGCATTCCTGACACGTGTCTGGGCATACACACAAGCTCTCTGAGCAAACTGACGACCACTGAGCAACACCAGGACGTGCTTGCCTGTTATAAATCTGGGATCATAGAAAGTTACATGGCTTATTAAAAGAATCAGATTACAGCAGCAACTTCCATGAGTTTGCTTTTAATATAAGTGATTTGCCCCACTTAAAAAAAAAAAAAAAAAAAAAACATAAAGAATCATTTCACAATGAATTGATCTTTATTCTTTATATTGCAGCTCTTAGCTGAATGCACGCAGCTCAAAAACCTGTTTACTTTATTATCTAATTTGAATTACAGTTTTAACCCTTTAACTTTATTTATTCATGTTCCTCAGAGGGAAAATCAACCTTCTTAATTAAACAGTCTTAAATTAAACAGTTTTAAATTAAACTGTCAGCCTCAAATAAATATATCTGAGGGTGGACGTTGTTTATGTGTGTGTGTGTGTGTGTGTGTGTGTGTGTGTGTGTGTGTGTGTGTGTGTGTGTGTATGTGTGTGTGTGTGTGTGTGTGTGTGTGTGTGTGTGAGAGTGAGAGGAGGGGGGGGGGCGCAGCTTCTCGCTGTAACACGCACGCTTCATTCATTCAGATAAAAGACATGGTGTGGACTATTGATCATAACTCTGAGTTTACTTGACCTAACAACGAGATTTAAAATCTGTAGTTTTGACACTAATTTAAATTGAGTCGCTGAGATGCAAAGTCTTTACTGCTGAAATCATTTCCACATACCTGCGCTATGATTCGCTCCAAAAGGAGGACACATCGTCAGTCAGAGGAGGTGCCAGACACTTGAGTTGGAGGAGAAATTGAGGCAGTGCGCCACTTGTTTCTAAAGTAAAACTATACAGTATTTTGTCCCGGTTTGACGAACTCTGTCTTCCACATGATTGACTGTGAAGCCGCACACAAGCTTGCTTGCTGTTTTGGACCCGCCTTTCCTGTTAATGATTGGGTCAAAACAACGCGAGCTTCAATGTGATTGGATGTAATCGCTGTCCATTAATCATTATAAGTTGAAGCGTATCTGCGAGCTGACGAGTTAAATTTGGATGCGCGCACAGATTTTATTGTCCGCTGAGAGTGTCTGCAACGTGCAGCTTCTGCCATGGTCCAGGTTGAAAAGGAAGTCACAGTGAGTGAGCGCGCGGCACAGCAGCACCGCGGTGGTGGTGGGGCGTGACCAAACAGCTGACTTTCCGACACAGAATATAATTATAGGCAGAAATATAAAATATTGACGGACCACAGACTAACATTTTCGTTCAGTCTCGTCTCGTCAACGAAAACTCACACAAATTGTGTCATGTTTTAATCATTAAAGAGCAAAGTTTATTTAGTTACAGTCTCATTATTGTCATGAAAAAAGGAGGCGTTGACGAAAAATTTTTGTTAACTTTACGTCAACAAAAACAACACTGCTCATATGGTGTCCTGAAAGACAAAATGTGATAGATCTTTTTTATAATACCACCGCTATTACCCTCATGGTTCTTTCCTTGTTTTTCACACCTGTAACCTTCATCCCGATACGGATGGGAGAGGCCGCGCTGAAGAACAAAATGTGATATATCTTTTGATGTCTCATATGGTGTGCTGATAGCAGCAGCTTCACACACGTAGTCCCCTTCAGGATGACTGTGCGTACATATTCATGCTGTACTGGTGCAAACTTGTGCAATGTTAATAAAAGTACTCTGACTCCGACTCTGATGTGGTACATGTGATGAAACAAGATTGTGTACACAGGGTCCCAGTTACATCCAACAATAAAAAGTAAAAGAAAAACAGTAATAACATCTAAGATATGAACTAAGAAAAACATCAACTAAAAATACACTAAGCACTAATATCATAGAAAACATTAGTCCAAACAGCAGCACGAACATGAGTCTGTATGAGCAGATGAACACGAATGAACACAGAAACATGAAACAGATTTTTTGTCAGCAGCAACATGAAACGGATCAGCAGCAACATGAAACAGATCAGCAGCAACATGTGATATTTCACAGTGATTCTTCTGGTTAGAGATTCATGAGTCTAACAGCCTCAGAGTAGAAGCTGTTCCTCAGTCTCTGTAGAAAGCAAAAGGAGTTAATTCAGTAATATGCTGTGGGTGGGAGATATTCAGGTTCACAAATTTATTATTAATAAAAATTACAAAACTACTACAGGCATTAATCTGCTCACAGATTCATGTTCGTGCTGACTCATGACCACTAGATGGCGCCCCCCCCATTAAAAAAATCACCAGCTGCCACTGGCAGGGACAGTAGTGGCGGGATGGTCACCGGATCCCGCGGTGAGCTGGTGGTGTCGGCCGGCGTGGTGGGATGCAGCGGAGCGATCGGCGGCTGCTGCTTCGGGCCTGAGACGTCCACAGAGTTTACCAAGCGTTTCCAGTTCATTTATCCATATGAGGCAACCTCTGATCAGACACACGGTCCTCCAAAGCCGGCTGGCGAGGCTGGCGCTAACTGGCTAAACTGGCGGGCATTGCCTAAAACTGACTGCCGAAAACTGGCGGAAACTGCGTAAATCGGCTTAAAAATAATAAATAAAATAATAATAATAATAATAATAATAATACAGGTAGTCCCCGACTTACGAGCGAGTTCCGTTACTACGACTATCTCGTAAGACGAAAATTGCGTAAATCGGGGACTACCTTTATTTACCGCACGAGCCACCACTGATACACGTACATGCACGGTAATGAACAGTTACCAAGTTAACAAGCACTTCGCCTATCCTAACACTTTAAAACATTTTAAAAGAACATACATAAAAAATTAAAAATTAATTTCTTACTTTGAGCTGCAGCTTCTCTCGTCTGTTTGCATGTTAGCTCCGCCGCGTTAGCTCCGCTGCGTTACGTCCGAGCTCCGCAGCTTCCTGCAGCACCAATCAGTCCAAACTGTTCACAGGAAGGACTGTTAGTATGTTAACTTCATACATTTGGAGCCAGAAAAAGAGTTTAATAACTTACCGAAAGCCGTTTCTCCGCGGTGTTCGTCCATCCATCCAAACGAGCTGCACTCGTTAGCTATTGTTAGCTCCACGTTAGCTGCTCTCGTTAGCCTGTTAGTTCATCCAAAGGGTGTCGGCGCTCGCTGTTTCTCCACATCAGCTCGGTGTCCCCCGACATCTTAGGCTGCCAGGCGGACATTGAGGCGAGCTCCCGGCCGCAGATGGCCCCTCCGCGGCATGTCGGCTATGTGTCCCCGCCCGAGTTAGCTCCGGGTTAGCTGCGCTCGTTAGCATGTCGGGCGGCGTAGTGGGAGCGATCGCGGAGCGATCCGCGGCTGCCTGAGACATCCACAGAGTTCACAGAGCGTTTCCAGCTAATTTATCCGTATGAGGCAACCCTGATCGGACACACGGTCCTCGACAGCCAGCTGGCAGGAGCCGAGACTGTAACTAAACGTAAAATGGAGGACACGGCGGCATTTCCGGAAACGTCCGGAAGCTGCGCAATCATGATTAAAAATTATTTTTTTTATTATAATTATTATTTATAAAGCCTTTAAAACAACCACAGCTGCAACAGAGTGCTGTACACATGAATTTAAGAACATTTAAACATAAAAAAAAAAAATTCATTTCATATTTTTATTAAATATGATAACCTCGTAAAGTCGGAACCTCGTATGTCGATGTTGTCGTAAGTCGGGGACCATCTGTACTTTATTTATAAAGCCATTTAAAACAACCACAGCTGCAACAAAGTGCTGTACACATGAAATCAAGAACATTTAAACAAAATTATTATTATTATTTATTTTTTTAATTAATTATGATACCTTCGTATAGCCGAAACGACGTAAGTCGAGGACTACCTGTATTGGCAATTTTGGCGTCCTCGATCGACAGCATAAATAGACACATCACATCCACTTCCCCAGAGATATATCCAGCTGCATGCGTGTCTTCAGAGCAGATGAGGGTTCTCCGGGACCTGTCACTTTGTTGAAAAGATTGTGTCAATTGCGTCGAAAGTCCAGTTGGTCAGATCCAAAGCAGTAGTTTTCATTTCGGAAGATATGTAAAAAAATAGGAGCTGCTCCGATAAACGGACAGAGAGCACAAAAGCAGGAGGAGAACAAGGAGAGGGGAAAAAGCATGTGCCTCATTACAGAGCCAGTGAGGGGAAGAAAAAACCTGTCACCTCCACTTGTGAGTTGAACAGCATCACACCTGCTGCTTCCAGTGAACCATTTATCAAAGCAGAACCACAGATGACACTGTTTACTGAAATGATGCCAGAGGTTCAGATACGCATCTTTGAGTTTTGATGGGTATTATACTTTTGTAGAAATACTGTGCACAACCTACAATGCAGTTTTGCAAGAGCCGTGCACATGAAAATAGTCTGTAGTTTTCAAAACCTGGCTGTGCAAAACAGCATCACAGCTCGCAGGTTCAAACTACGATGAACGTTGGTAATTTGAGAGTTTGGTTCTTTCTGAATCATCTTGAGCTTCATCACATGATTGACGTGTGCTTCTCTTTACTTACAGTGATCAGCATTTTCTTTTGTGTCTGTTCAGAACTTCCACAACGTTTGGTCTGGAAGAAGAACGAGGTTCTCACTGAGCAGCAGCTCTGGAACCAGGAGAGGAACTCCAATTTGGACCAGGAGGAACCAGAACCTCCACAGATTGAAGACGACCCGGAGGAACCAGAACCTCCAGTGCAGGAACCTACATTTCTACAGATTAAAGATGACCAGGAGGGAAGTGAACCTTCATGGGAGGATTCAGAACTTCCACAGATTGAAGACGACCAGGAAGAACCAGAACTTGTACAGATTAAAGAGGAACTGGAGGAAGAACTGCTCTTACTGAAGCAGGAGACAGAGACTGAGGAAAAGAAGAGTTGTGAACCGGACCCCAACATGGACCAGCTCCTCTGTCAGAACTCTTCTGAGGCTGAAAATCAAGATAATGAAGGACGCAGGAATTACTACCTGAAACTCACCAGGAGAAGTCCACAAACCAGAGGAGAAGGTGTGGCCACTTCAAACCAGAAGACACACAAAGATGTTCACACTGGTGAAAACCTGTTTCCTTGTAAGATTTGTGGCCGATGCTTCAATCGCAAAAGTAATTTGAGTAATCACATGAGAGCTCATGCGAGTCAGAATTCTTTGTCATGTCCGACCTGTGGGAAAAATTTTGCTCAAAAGTGTAATTTAATCACACATGTGAGAGTTCACACAGGTGAGAAGCCTTATCTGTGTAGGTTCTGTAAAAAGGCTTTCAGTCAACACTCTAATTTAACTGATCACATCAGAATTCACACAGGTGAGAAACCATATTCATGTGAAATTTGTGGTAAATGTTTTTCACAGAAAAGTAACTTGACTTCTCACATGAGAACTCATTCAGGTTTAAAGCTGCACTATGTAACTTTGTAATGCAGTCTGTAACTTTTCTAACAATATATTTTTAACATATTTCTTCACTCTGTCACTATCTACTGACAGACTGATGTTAGACAAAGTAATCTCTGAAAAAAACTATAGTCCCCTTGCTTCTCTATCAGCATTTATAAAAACACTAAAAACACAGAGTGACCCGCCATTAACCAGCCAATAAAAACAGAGTTTGTAACCAGCCAATAAAAACAGAGCTTGAATTTGAATCAGCCAATAAAAACAGAGCTTGAATTTGAATTTCAGCAGGGCCAGGGGGAGCAGAGCCATATATGGCTCTGAGGGGGAGGGATCAGAATGCTTTGCCTGTTGAAAATATTTCTAAGTTCTGCACTCTACAGAAAGTTACACATAGCACCTTTAAAGTCATCAGTAAAGAAATCAGCTCATCTGAACAGTTTTTCCCTCTAGTGGCCGTAAGCTGGCAGGAACAAAATGTCTGACATAAAACCGTTTTATTTGAATTAAAAATTTACAAGCCAGAGGGCCGATGTAAGTTTAGCTGTTATTAATTTTAATTGATTAAATAGTATGACAGTTCTAATCTGTAGTCGTGGTTCGTTTATCGTGGACTCACTCTAGAGACAAACAACCATTCACTCTCTCACTCTCACCCAGGGACAATTTAGAGTTACCATCAGTCTAACATGCATGATTTTGGTCTGTGGGAGGAAACCGGAGTACCCGGAGAAAACCCACACATGCACGGAGAGAACATGCAAGCTCCACCAAAAAGGATCCCAGAACCGGCAACCTTCTCGCTGAGATGCAACAGTTCTACCAACTGCGCCACCGTGCCGTCCACTTTTTTAAAATACATTTAATAATTATTTTGAATTTCAAAGCTGTTGCCAAAGTGTCAGCTTCAGAACAGAAGTCCAGTGGTTTGTTTTGACCTTTGTTTTGTTCAATATTTAACTAGACGTGTCCTGGGGTTTTTGATCTACTCAGAGACGGGATCATAATGGAATTTTGACCTGGTTCTGACTGGGTTAAACTGGACCAGCAGCTCTAAAAAGAGTCTCCCATGGATTCAATATCTGTCATGGAATAGAGTTTATTTTGCTTGCAACATCACGTAGAAAGGCTTTAAAGCACTGTCTCATATTTTTCCTAATACATCAATCCACATGAGATCTGTTGAGATCACACTTAGTCACGCCCCCTCATACACGTGACAGGAAGAGCTCCCCTTCTGCTAAGGGCGGAGTCTAGGCCCTATAAATTAGTAAGGACACAGAACACCGGCCCTCTCTTTGGGATGCTGATATATAAGAGAGGCCAGCGCTGCAAACTGTAACCCTTTCCTGCCTTTATTTTAATACAATTTATAAAACTTAATACACGTTTCCTTCATTTGTTTAGTATGAGTTGCCACTTCTGATGGAGATCTGAACCGGGGGGAAGAGGCGTGGAGCTGGAGGTGGGTCTTGGGTCCGAGAGGAAGGGTCTCATGGCTGGCAGCAGCCAGCTGCCGTAGCCGGAGGCCTGCACCCAGCTCCTCGTCTCAACAGTTTGGATTCATCGTGACCTGGATGACGGAGAATCTTCGGCGTGTTGTCGTGTTTCATGCACGCTTTATTAGGCCGATGAATACTTTATATTTGTGTTTGTAAATTTAAAGCAAACAGGCTTAAGAAATATCAAAAAGTTGTGTCAAATGTGAAAGTATGCAATAAAACAAGACCATCTTGTATAAACTGGGAGTTGTTTGTGTAGTTACATTATTTGGCCACAAGGGGACATAAAACCAGTATTTTTGGATTGATTATGTAGAATTAGTAAAAAAAAAATTCTGTTTTAACTAAGCATTGCTGTACAGTTACCATCTGTTTGTATGACTTGGACTGAATTTACTGAAATGTGCTCATTTGTTTTGACCTGATCAGGCTCGTCTTAGATTAGTCTTTGCTTTTTGTTAAAGTGACAGGCCCAACATTTGTTTGTTTGGTCCAAGTTTCAGCTGTTGTGACAGATGCAATCATCTGACTCCAGAACCGTTTGGTCTACAGAGGAGTTCCTGGTCCACTCAGTGACTGACAGGAGCCCAAACCATCAGCCTTCCACCTCTGTGCTGACAGCTGAGCTGTTTGCTGCAGTGCATTCTGGGTAAACCCTTCCTCTTGTCTTGTTCTGGTCCAGAAGTCTTGTTCTTCCTCAAGATGAACCTAAGTGGTGCTGCCATGTTGTTTTTAGAGAGAACCATGACCTTTGGCCTGCTGACTGAGGCCTGTAGAGATGTAGCTCACAGCACGGTCTAACCTTCGGGGTGAATCTGCTGGAAAGATTGGCAGCTTTATTAAATATTTCCCACGTGTGAATATTCTTTGTCTCTGTACAACGATGGACTCCAGATAGTTTGGGAAAGACCTTTGACCCTTCTCCGATGCTTCTCCAAGGTCATTGCTGATGTCCGTACACATTGGCATTGTGTTAGCACACACTTGTATTCTCAGAAAGAGGTGGTAATAATAATAATAATAATGAATTCAATTTATAACGCCCTTTTCATTAGTGAAAATCTCAAAGCGCTACACACATTGAATGCTACACACATTCATACACCGGTAGCGGCAGACTACCATGCAAGGTGCTTTCCAGTCCTACCGGGAGCAACTCAGGGTTAAGTGTCTTGCCCAAGGACACAACAACACATGGTGTGGGGAACCGGGATTCGAACCGCCAACCTTCCGATCGGGGGACGACTGCCATTACCACTACGCCACGGCCGTAGTAGTAGGTGGTCCTACTAATGTGATCAGTTAACCAGCAGCTCCTGATCCGAATACTCAGTTTGTTGTGTTTTGATGTTAGAATAATTTTAGAACCCAGTAAAGACCAGATCAGTTTTATTTCTCCTGAAACATAAAAGCCAAGAACTGAAAAATGGACGAGACTGTTTTCAGTCGCGCACGTCAATCTCTGCATTAAACCACGGGAACGGTTTTTAATAACGTCCTTACAGAAGCTGCGTGTCAGCAAAGTTTTTACTGAACTGGCTGAAGCAAAGAGTTTTTCTTTTTTTTTTTCCTTTATAGATGGCATCCCTTCTCACCTCACAGCCATCCTCTTCACACCAATACCATATATATATTTTTTAATAGAAAGAAAGGAAAAGGAAAACACAGAAAGTAAGACCACAAAGCAAAAATCCACAAAAAGACCACAAAGCAAAAATCCACAAAAAGACCACAAGGCAAACACAAACACATCCAACCGCTGTCTGCAATCCTGCAAAGTACATGACAGAACACAGCAACAAAACACATATGCAAAAAAAGACACAATATCCATGACTTTGCACTAGATTATTATAAATATATATCCATCCATCCATCCATCTTCTTCCGCTTATCCGGGGTCGGGTCGCGGGGGTAGCAGCCTAAGTAGGGAGGCCCAGACTTCCCTCTCCCCAGCCACTTGGAGCAGCTCCTCCGGGGGAATCCCAAGGCGTTCCCAGGCCAGCCGAGAAACATAGTCCCTCCAGCGCATCCTGGGTCTTCCTCTGGGTCTCCTCCCGGTGGGACATGCCCGGAACACCTCACCAGGGAGGCGTCCAGGAGGCATCCTAACCAGATGCCCGAGCCACCTCAACTGGCTCCTCTCGATGTGGAGAAGCAGCGGCTCTACTCCGAGTCCCTCCCGGATGACTGAGCTTCTCACCCTATCTCTAAGGGAGAGTCCAGCCACCCTGCGGAGAAAACTCATTTCAGCCGCTTGTATCCGAGATCTTGTTCTTTCGGTCATAACCCAAAGCTCATGACCATAGATGAGGGTGGGAACGTAGATCGATCGGTAAATTGAGAGCTTTGCCTTTTGACTCAGCTCTCTCTTCACCACGACAGACCGGTACAGCGCCCGCTTCACTGCGGACGCTGCACCTATCCGCCTATCGATCTCACGCTCCAGTTTTCCCTCATTCGTGAACAAGATCCCGAGATACTTAAACTCCTCCACTTGGGGCAGGACCTCCTCCCCGACCCGGAGAGGGCATGCTACCCTTTTCCGGCTCAAGACCATGGCCTCGGATTTGGAGGAACTGATCCTCATCCCGGCCGCATCACACTCGGCTGCAAACCGCTCCAGTGAAAGTTGTAAATCACGAACTGATGAAGCCAGTAGGACCACATCATCTGCAAAAAACAGAGAAGCGATTCTAAGGTCACCAAAACGGATCCTCTCAACACCTTGGCTGCGCCTAGAAATTCTGTCCATAAAAGTTATGAACAGAATCGGTGACAAAGGGCAACCTTGGCGGAGTCCAACTCTCACCGGAAACGAGCCTGACTTACTGCCGGCAATGCGGACCAAGCTCTGACACCGGTCGTACAGGGACCTAACAGCCCTTATCAAAGGGCCTGGTACCCCATACTCCCGGAGTACCCCCCACAGAACCCCCCGAGGGACGCGGTCGAATGCCTTCTCCAAGTCCACAAAGCACATGTAAACTGGTTGGGCAAACTCCCACGCACCCTCCAGGACCCTGTTGAGGGTGTAGAGCTGGTCCAGTGTTCCACGACCAGGACGAAAACCACACTGCTCCTCCTGAATCCGAGGTTCGACTATCCGACGGACCCTCCTCTCCAGAACCCCTGAATAGACCTTACCAGGGAGGCTTAAGAGTGTGATCCCCCTATAGTTGGAACACACCCTACGGTCCCCCTTTTTGAATAGGGGAACCACCACCCCAGTCTGCCAATCCAAGGGAACTGCCCCCGATGTCCACGCGATATTGCAGAGTCGCGTAAGCCAACACAACCCTACAACATCCAGAGCCCTAAGGAACTCCGGGCGAATCTCATCCACCCCCGGAGCCTTGCCACCGCGGAGCTTTTTAACCACCTCGGCGACCTCAGCACCAGAGATCGGAGAACCCGACCCAAAGTCCCCAGGCTCTGCTTCCTCAGTGGAAGACGTGCCAGTAGGATTGAGGAGGTCTTCGAAGTATTCCGCCCACCGACTCACAACATCCCGAGTTGAGGTCAGCAGCACGCCACCTCCACCATAAATGGTGTTGGTCTCGTACCTCTTTCCCCCCCTGAGACGCCGGATGGTGGACCAGAATCGCCTCGAAGCCGTACGGAAGTCATTCTCCATGGCCTCTCCGAACTCCTCCCACGCCCGAGTTTTTGCCTCAGCAACCACCCGAGCCGCATGCCGCTTGGACTGCCGGTACCTATCAGCTGCTTCCGTATATATATAAATATATATACATATATATATATATATACACATACATATAAATATATATACATATACACATACATACATTCATATTCAGTCATATACCCATCTACATATCTACATACAATACCTGCATGTGTATCCCTGCATCTATAAGTGTGTGGTTGTAAGCATGCATAAATGAATAATGCTTATCTAAGAGAAAGGGAGACAATTCAACTGACTCCTTATCTGTGTTAGGATAGGCTAAGTGCTTGGTGACTGTACAGTACTGTACATTTATCTATTTATACATTTAAAATTTTAAAAATAAATAATTATTTTTTTAAATAAATAGACAAATGTACAGTACTGTACAGTCACCAAGCACTTAGCCTATCCTAGAAAATTAGGCTTCTCTAGAAAATTCAATAGTGACCGTGAGGCATCAGGGATCCGCCCCCAAGACCCGAGGCAGACAAATGGAGGCACCAGAGCCCAAGACCCCAAGAAGGACCCTGAGCTCAGAGCTCCCAGGGCCACCCGAACAGGACAAACCACTCACCCATCCCCCAGATCCGACCATAGGGGAGAACCGGCCGGGAGAGCCCTACCAGCGACCACACACAATGACCCCCAGGGGCCAACAGCGTCAAAACTCACAGGACCCCACCGGAGCCCGCCACACCGACGTAGCCCCAGGCATCCAGGCCCGGGCACCAGGGACGCCCATCCCTCAGGCCCAGACCCGATAGGACCAGAGGACCCCAGCCCCACCAGGCAGCCACCAGGCCGGGCCGACATACGCCCAAGTGCCCAATCCCCAATGCCGAGGGCCCCAAGCGCACCGGCAGGCAAGGGCATACCCCGCTAGGGGGCCACATGGTAGGAGCACGACAACAAGTAACCTCAGATGTATCAGAGAGGGGGCAGCCAAGTCCCAGCCTGACAACTAAACATTCATATACAGACATACTCACTCAGACCCACCCTCACTCACACAAATACAAACAATAACGAGACGTTCCATTCATAATCCCGATGCACACTCTATACCCCCCAGGTCCAAAACCTGTACCTGCCCCCTACATGGGGCAGCCCACACCCAAACCCAGGAGGTAGTCCCATTCATTCTGGGGTGGAGAGGAGCCGACATCCAAGATTCGGCCCAGTTGAGGTCAACAGCACGCCATCCCCACCATAAATGGTGTTGGTCGCGTACCGCTTTCCCCCCCCCTGAGACGCCAGATGGTGGACCAGAATCGCCTCGAAGCCGTACAGAAGTCATTCTCCATGGCCTCTCCGAACTCCTCCCACGCCCAAGTTTTTGCCTCAGCAAACATCCGAGCCGCATGCCGCTTGGACTGTCGGTACCTATCTGCTGCTTCCGGGGTCCCACAGGCCAAAAAGGCCCAATAGGACTCTTCTTCAGCATGACAGCATCCCTCACCGCCGGTGTCCACCACCGGGTTCGAGGGTTGCCACCACGACAGGCACCAACAACCTTGCAGCCACAACTCTGATAAGCTGCCTCGACAATAGAGGCGCGGAACATGGTCCACTCGGACTCAATGTCCCCCGCCTCCCTCGGAACGTGTTCAAAGCTCTCCCGGAGGTGGGAGTTAAAGCTCCGTCTTACGGGAGACTCTGCCAGACGTTCCCAGCAGACCCTCACAATACGTTTGGGTCTGCCAGGTCTGACCGGCATCCTCCCCCACCATCGGAGCCAACTCACCACCAGGTAGTGGTCAGTTGACAGCTCCGCCCCTCTCTTCACCCGAGTGTCCAGGACATGCGGCCGCAGATCAGATGAGACGACAACAAAGTCGATCATCGAACTGCGACCTAGGGTGTCCTGGTGCCAAGAGCACATATGTACACCCTTATGCCTGAACATGGTGTTCGTTATGGACAATCCATGACGAGCACAGAAGTCCAACAACAGAACACCACTCGGGTTCAGATCAGGGGGGCCGTTCCTCCCAACCACACCCCTCCAGGTCTCACTGTCATTGCCCACGTGAGCGTTGAAGTCCCCCAGTAGAACAAGGGAGTCCCCAGGAGGCGCACTCTCCAATACCCCCTCCAAGGACTCCAAAAAGGGTGGGTAATCTGCGCTGCCGTTTGGCGCATAGGCACAAACAACAGTCAGAGCCCGTCCCCCCACACGTAGGCGAAGGGAGGCTACCCTCTCGTTCACCGGGGTGAACCCCAACGTACAGGCACCAAGATGGGGGGCAACAAGTATGCCCACTCCTGCTCAGCGCCTCTCACCAGGGGCAACTCCAGAGTGGAAGAGTGTCCAACCCCTCTCAAGGAAACTGGTTCCAGAGCCAGAGCCATGCGTTGAGGTGAGTCCGACTATTTCTAGCCGGAACCTCTCAACCTCACACACTAGCTCAGGCTCCTTCCCCACCAGAGAGGTGACATTCCATGTCCCAATGGCCAGCTTCTGTAGCCGAGGATCAGACCGCCAGGGTCCCCGCCCTCGGCCACCACCCATCCCACATTGCACCCGACCCCTTTGGCCCCTCCCATAGGTGGTGAGCCCATGGGAAGGGGGACCCACGTCTCCTCTTCGGGCTGTGCCCGGCCGAGCTCCATGGGTAAAAGCCCGGCCACCAGGCGCTCGCCAACGTGCCCCACCTCCGGGCCTGGCTCCAGAGTGGGGCCCCGGTGACCCGCGTCCAGGCGAGGGAACATTGATTCCATTACTGTTACTCATCATAAGGGGTGTTTGGGCTGCACTTTGTCTGGTCCCTCACCTAGGACCTGTCTGCCTTGGGTGACCCTACCAGGGGCATGAAGCCCCTGACAGCATAGCTCCTAGGATCTTTGGGACACTCAAACCCCTCCACCACGGTAAGGTGGCAACCCAGGGATACTGGGTTATATACTGTATATATTTAATAAATAGATAAATGTACAGTACTGTACAGTCACCAAGCACTTAGCCTATCCTAACACAGTTTTTAAAGATGGAGTCAGTTGAATTGTCTCCCTCCTCCCTGCAGGCTCCATTTCCATAACGGAAGCTAGCTTCCTTTATATGAAAGGTAGACAATTCAACTCACTTCTTCATCTTTAAAAACTGTGTTAGGATAGGCTAAGTGCTTGGTGACTGTACAGTACTGTACATGTATTCATTTAAAAAATATATATATTTTTTTTGTGATCCTACTTACGAATTTTTGACATACGAGCTCCCCCCAGGTACGGAACTTGCTCGTAAGTCGGGGACTACCTGTATGTGGAGTTTTGTTTTTCCAAAGGAATTTAGATATGAAAGAATCCAAGGACTTAAACCATTCATTTGAAGGTTTATTTGGAATCATTTGCCCTCATTCACGAAAATGTTCGTATTTTTATCCTAAATTTCTCCTACTTCTGTGCGTACGAAGCGTTCGTACGAACATGCCACGTCAGATTCAACAAAGTCTTCTATCCACAGGAAACGTGTGTAAACGGGTTGCGTAAAGTTGATGAATCCCACCTGTTCCATCCACCTGCGCGTGCTCGCGGAGAGGTCATTTACATAATTCCCACCCCTCAAAACACCATATAAGGCCACGTTTCCTGCCTTTTGACAGCAGGAAGTGTCCATTCATTCTAAATCAAGAAGTAAAAAGAAGGACTTCACGCGTTCGGAGATTGAAGTTCTGCTCTGCACCGCTACCCCCCCCCACCCCCCGCAAGTGTCGGATGGTCAAATATCTTTAATTTTAGTGTACTGTGTTACATTATAGTTTCACTTATTCAGAAGAGCTGTGGCGCACCGCTACCCCCCCCCCGCAAGTGTCGGATGTGTTTTTGAACAGAAGCATTTTAAAATGTCTCGAAACTACAGTTAACTTCATATTAATATTGTAGTGCATATGTTGTGTGTCCCGTGGGTCGTACAGTATCAGAAATCAAGAATAAATGGTTTGATCTGAAAATGGCTTCAAACAAACGTCTCGCCGCAGCACGGACAGGAGGTGGTCAAGGAATAGTCTGCGAGATGGATGGACAATAAATGCCACGCTGCGCAGACGCGTGCCAACATGTTTTGCAGCACAAATGAGTCATGCGCGCTCCTCCTGGTCATCGCGCAACCACATTCTGCAGGTTATATTTCGAATCAGATATAATAATCTATTGCTCCGATGGTGTTTGGCACAGCAGTCCAGCAATAGCATGAAAATCAGTCTTAATTCGTACTTGTTCTGCGGCGGTGTATGGGAATTTTATGTACCTGGGTGTTAATATGAGGAGCGGCTTTGATGACCAAGGGGAGCGCACGACTCACTGAAGCCTGCGCGACACACCAGACAAATTAAACTTAAAATTATAATTCTAATTCAAACAGAATAACCTATTGTCAAGAATAATTATGGTGCGTGATTTTTTTAAACCCAAAATATTTTCTAAATAACGAAATATGAAGTTATTCGTGGAGAAGATCCGTCTGGATGACAGCAGACTGACGCTCCTAAAATATACGACAGGTCTGGACCATCCATCCATCCATCCATTTTCTTCCGCTTATCCGGGGTCGGGTCGCGGGGGTAGCAGCCTAAGTAGGGAGGCCCAGACTTCCCTCTCCCCAGCCACTTGGAGCAGCTCCTCCGGGGGAATCCCAAGGCGTTCCCAGGCCAGCCGAGAAACATAGTCCCTCCAGCGTATCCTGGGTCTTCCTCTGGGTCTCCTCCCGGTGGGACATGCCCGGAACACCTCACCAGGGAGGCGTCCAGGAGGCATCCTAACCAGATGCCCGAGCCACCTCAACTGGCTCCTCTCGATGTGGAGAAGCAGCGGCTCTACTCCGAGTCCCTCCCGGATGACTGAGCTTCTCACCCTATCTCTAAGGGAGAGTCCAGCCACCCTGCGGAGAAAACTCATTTCAGCCGCTTGTATCCGAGATCTCGTTCTTTCGGTCACAACCCAAAGCTCATGACCATAGATGAGGGTGGGAACGTAGATCGATCGGTAAATTGAGAGCTTTGCCTTTCGACTCAGCTCTCTCTTCACCACGACAGACCGGTACAGCGCCCGCTTCACTGCGGACGCTGCACCTATCCGCCTATCGATCTCACGCTCCAGTTTTCCCTCATTCGTGAACAAGATCCCGAGATACTTAAACTCCTCCACTTGGGGCAGGACCTCCTCCCCGACCCGGAGAGGGCACGCTACCCTTTTCCGGCTCAAGACCATGGCCTCGGATTTGGAGGAACTGATCCTCATCCCGGCCGCATCACACTCAGCTGCAAACCGCTCCAGCGAAAGCTGTAAATCACGAACTGATGAAGCCAATAGGACCACATCATCTGCAAAAAACAGAGAAGCGATTCTAAGGCCACCAAAACGGATCCTCTCAACACCTTGGCTGCGCCTAGAAATTCTGTCCATAAAAGTTATGAACAGAATCGGTGACAAAGGGCAACCTTGGCGGAGTCCAACTCTCACCGGAAACGAGCCTGACTTACTGCCGGCAATG
Source organism: Garcialebias charrua (assembly GCA_038048925.1). Classification (NCBI taxonomy): domain Eukaryota; kingdom Metazoa; phylum Chordata; class Actinopteri; order Cyprinodontiformes; family Rivulidae; genus Garcialebias; species Garcialebias charrua. Next base: position 33,035 of record JBBPBX010032540.1, read on the forward strand.
CGGACCAAGCTCTGACACCGGTCGTACAGGGACCTAACAGCCCATATCAAAGGGCCTGGTACCCCATACTCCCGGAGTACCCCCCACAGAACCCCCCGAGGGACGCGGTCGAATGCCTTCTCCAAGTCCACAAAGCACATGTAAACTGGTTGGGCAAACTCCCACGCACCCTCCAGGACCCTGTTGAGGGTGTAGAGCTGGTCCAGTGTTCCACGACCAGGACGAAAACCACACTGCTCCTCCTGAATCCGAGGTTCGACTATCCGACGGACCCTCCTCTCCAGAACCCCTGAATAGACCTTACCAGGGAGGCTTAAGAGTGTGATCCCCCTATAGTTGGAACACACCCTACGGTCCCCCTTTTTGAATAGGGGAACCACCACCCCAGTCTGCCAATCCAAGGGAACTGCCCCCGATGTCCACGCGATATTGCAGAGTCGCGTAAGCCAACACAACCCCACAACATCCAGAGCCCTAAGGAACTCAGGACGAATCTCATCCACCCCCGGAGCCTTGCCACCGCGGAGCTTTTTAACCACCTCGGCGACCTCAGCACCAGAGATTGGAGAGCCCGACCCAAAGTCCCCAGGCTCCGCTTCCTCAGTGGAAGACGTGCCAGTAGGATTGAGGAGGTCTTCGAAGTATTCCGCCCACCGACTCACAACATCCCGAGTTGAGGTCAACAGCACGCCATCCCCACCATAAATGGTGTTGGTCGCGTACCGCTTTCCCCCCCTGAGACGCCGGATGGTGGACCAGAATCGCCTCGAAGCCGTACGGAAGTCATTCTCCA